>JBBJLS010105771.1:0-19545 GCA_037577275.1 Bryconaethiops microstoma
TGTTGGCCCGGTAGGCATACTGCAGGGGGTCCAGAGTGTCTGGGATGTTGCTCTGGATGTAGGCCAGCACCACTCTCAAATCACTTAAGTAAACTAAGTGATATTGTGGATGACTAATTACTGAGCTCTGAACATTTGGGCATAGACTACTGTCACATTCCCCCATGACTCCCACATGAAGGCAGGTGTGTGGGAAGACTTCCATTCTTATATTCTTTTATTTAAACAAAGTAAACCAAAAGGCATGAGGGCCAAAAATCAAAACTCAATACTCAAGCTCAAAGGAGTCAGGAGAAAAATAGAGAGTCCTCATACCTTTTGCAATAGCTGAATTGCTTATAAATCCTCTCACGCCAGATCACAGGGGTTCACAGAGGGGCTTTGCATTCATGAGTCCCAGCCTGCCCACTGTCTTCCAGTCCTTCACAACATGGCCTAGCTCCTCTCCCTTTCACTCACTCTTAGACAGGACCTGGACAAACCAGGGTTGCTGGAGTCTTGTCCATTTTCATCTTGTTTATTGCCTGCACCTGATTCTGAGCCCAGTTGATTCTCCTCTGTAAACAGGCCTGGTTTGTAGGGATGGGAAGGTCAGACATATACCAAAAGTGGTGCTTAGATGTTCTTTGATTGGAATGAAAAAAAAGTTTGTTTTTTTTAGCACATAGCTATATCTCATACTTTCTGCTTGCTGTCAACAAAAGAGACATTCTTTGGTTTGAATGAGGCTTAGGCAAAACCAAATAAATAAATAAAAACTACATAGAAGTTTAGACAGAGCTGCGAAAAAACAACTGCTCTCACCACAATCCCTGGTGTTCAGAAAAATGTGTTCTTCACTTGTTGCAATGTTGAAATGAAGAATGTTTGGGGACTGTTGCACTAATTAAAATAAATAACTTTTAAAGACAAGATAATATGTATGTTTCAGGGATTGTACCAGGTTTTAAAGGGTTCATTGATGTCATGGTAGGCAGAGCAGGTAACTGCTTGCTCCTAATGACTAGCTAGCATTGAGCTCAATAAGCAAGCAGTTCATGTAAGACTGATAATAATCTATGCATGGAAATGCATACACATGGATGGCTTTGATTGGTTTGCATACCAAGAATTTGATAGCTGTGGCCACTACACATCAGATGGTCATTGTACCTCTTTATGTGGATTGTCTGAGCCCTAGAATACCTCAGCAAAGAGGCCATTTGAGCCATGGAAAATTAACACCAGTATAAGTAGGGCTGTTCAAAGTAATCATATGCAATTAAAGACCATAGTAAGAAAGCCACTATTGAGTGTCCATAAAAGACTTTAAAGATAATGCTGCACATTCAAAAGTATGATTTAGATCTAGTGTTTGTCCCCAGAAAGCAAACACCTTCCTCTTCATGAGTGCTCATTTTATGACTCTGTGGAACCTGAAATAGACTGTTAGTATGGTACAACAGGTAACAAGCTCAACATGTTCAGTTCTGCAGCAAAAGAGGACAGAACACTGCAGATTCTCAATAAAACTATACACCAGGGTTGGCTAAATGAAAAGAAAAAAAACTATTTAAATCAAGCCACACTTTGAGCCGAGTTATTAAGGAGAAATAGTGTTCAGTGGTGACTATAGGATGCACTGAGGGATCGCTCATTGGATACTCCTCTCGTCTTGGTGTGGAAGCAAACCAAGCACACAGCGGTCTAGAGAATGCACCTACTGGCAAGGCATGAATGACCAGATCAAGATATATGCAGCCAGTTGTGACATCTGCAGGTCAGTGGACAACAAGCAACGAAAAGAAATGCTGAGCTCACGTGAAAAGCAAGTGTGTGTCACGAACCGGTCTTGTCTGAGCAGAGGAGAGGAGATGAAGGCACAGGTGCAGACTTCCATGACGAGATTTATTTACATCACTAAACAATATAAACAAAACCAGGCATGGGGGCCAGACGAGAGAAACAAACAGAACACGAATAACAACAGGAATAGAAAACACAGACCGGAGAAGGTGAGGAAAGTATAATGCTCCACACCCACATCTGAGGATAGAGTATCTTAAATACAAACCCCAGAAGCTAATCAGCCCTCAGGTAAACTATCCTCAGCTGTGGGTGGAGAACAATTCCCGGTTCCACAGCGACACCCCGTGGCAACAGACCGGAAACATGACCCCCCAATGACCCACCCAATGGCGTCACTCCGGGGTGCCTAAACAAACTTCCCAGCCCACAAGACAGCAGAAGGGGGGGAGGAAGAGGGAACACAAAGTCCATCCTCCAAGGTGGTGGTGGATGAGGCGGTGAAGGAGGTGACCTCCCTGCAGAAAAGGAGGCTGGAGTGGGAACCAGTGCAGAGTCAGGAGCTGAGGCGGCCGGTGCGGGAACCGGTGCAGGATCAGGAGCTGAGGAGGCCGATGTGGGAACCAGTGCAGGGTCAGGAGCTGAGATGGCTGGTGCGGGAACTGGAGCAGGAGCTGGAGTCGGTGAGTCCATTGCGGGAACTGCTGCAGAGGCCGCAGCTTGGGAGTCCAGTGCAGGAGCCATGGGGAGAGAGCTGCTGTGCACTTGAGCCACAGGGATAGAGCTGCTGCGCACTTGAGCCACAGAGAGAGCGCCACTGTGCACTTTAGCCACGGGGAGAGAGCCACTGCGAACTTGAGCCATGGGGAGAGAGCTGCTGCACACTTGACCCACGGGGAGAGAGCTGCTGTGCAATTGAGCCACGGGGAGAGAGCTGCTGCACACTTGAGCCACGGGGAGAGAGCTGCTGTGCACTTGACCCACAGAGAGAGAGCTGCTGCGCACTTGAGCCACAGGGAGAGAACTGCTGCACACTTGAACTGCTGAGCTGGCGCGCACTTGAACTGCTGAGCTGGCTGGAGTGGAGTGGAGCTGCTGAGAGGATGGCTGGGCTGACTGGAGCGGAGCGCCTGAGAGGACTGCTGGGCTGACTGGAGTGGAGTGGAACTGCTGAGAAAGTTGCTGGGCTGACTGTAGTGGAGTGGAGCACCTGAGAGGACTGCTGGGCTGACTGGAGTGAAGTGGAGCTGCTGAGGAAGTTGCTGGGCTTACTGGAGTGGAGTGGAGCTGTTGCAAAGACTGCTGGGTTACTGGAGTGTTGGAACGGCTGAGAAGGCTGCTGGAGCAGCTGAGAAGTGAGCAGGGCTGGCAGCTGGACTGAGTGGAGCTGAGCGGGCTGGAACTGGACTGGCTGGAGCTGAACTGACTGGAGCTGGGCTGAATATGGAAGCTGGGCTGAGTGTGGAAGCTGGGCTGAGTGTGGAAGCTGGGCTGAGTGGAGCTGAGTGGGCTGGAACTGGACTGAGTGGAGCTGAACTGACTGGAGCTGGGCTGAGTGTGGAAGCTGGCCTGAGTGTGGAAGCTGGGCTGAGTGTGGAAGCTGGGCTGAGTGGCGCTGAGCTGGCTGGAGCTGGGCTGAGTGGAGCTGAGCTGGCTGGAGCTGGGCTGAGTGGAATTGAACTGGCTGGAGCTGGACTGAGTGCTGGAACTGGGCTCACAGAGAGAACCGAGCGGCCACGGTGAAGCTCCACACAGAGGCTGAGCTGTATCAGGCCCTCCAGCATTTCAGGAAGTCCAACCCGGGACAGCTCGTCTTTCAGGTGGGGTGCCAGACCCTCGTAATACTTGGTCTTGAGAACCAAGTCGCTCCTCCAGGTCTGGGCCATCAGGGTGTGGAACTCCGCCGTGTATTCCGTCATGAAGTGGGCTCCCTGCGTGATGAAAAATAACCAGGGAGCTGATGACTCACCAGAGGAATTAGATGGCGAGCTGGAGACGCTGGAGGAGCTGGAAGGCGTGTTGGGGTTGAATGCCGTGCTATTGCCGTCATGGAGGCCGCCATCTTGGAGTCATCGAGTCCGGCATGTGAAAAAGGTGATGGTGGTCAAGTCTGCTGTGCCATTTGCGGTGGAGCATTCTGTCATGAACCGGTCTCGTCCAAGCAGAGGAGAGGAGATGGAGGCACAGGCGTAGACTTCAATGACGAGATTTATTTACAACACTGAACAATATAAACAAAACCAGGCAAGGGGGCCAGACGAGAAAAACAAACAGAACACGAATAACAACAGGAATAGAAGGCAGACACATACCGGGGAAGGTGAGGAAAGTATAATGCTCCACACCCACATCTGAAGATTAAATACAAACCTTGGGGGCTAATCAGCTCTCTGGTAAATTATCCTCAGCTGTGGGTGGAGAACAATTCACGGTTCCACAGCGACCACCCGCGGCCGTGGACCAGAATCATGACAGTGTATGTGTGTGGAGGGGTGTATTCAACCACTAGGGTGGTAATAACCTAGTGGCTGAAACACTTGCCTGTGAACTTGATGACCACAAAGTTGTAAGTTCAGGCCCAGTTTCCTACTATTGTATCCTTGAGCAAAACACTTAACCCTCAGTTTCTTCAGGAGGACTGTCCCTGTAACTAATGATTGTAAGTTGCTCTGGTAAGAGTGTCTGCCAAATGTAGCAAAATGAAATGTCAAACAGACCTTGGGTAGATAGGCATTTGAGATTATAGATACAAAGTCCATGGCAGTCAAAAAACTGAAAACCCATTTTGCATACCAGCATATTCCTGAAACCGTCATCTCAGACAATGTAGTGGTTAGGGAGTTGCCCCTGCAATTGGAAGGTTGTGGGTTAGTAAAACCGCTGAGGTACCCTTGAGCAAGGTACCATTCCCACACACTGCTTCCGCGTGGTTGCCCACTGCTTCACTTGGTGAATGGCTTAAACGCAAAGGACAAATTTCACATTGTTCACACTGTGTGCTCTGCTGTGATGTGTTCACACATGACTATAAGGAGCCACTTTACTTTACTTTGACATCCCAGGAATTCCAGAGATTCAGCTGACTTTGGGAATTCCAGTATAAGACCTTGCCACCAGGCAACCCTCAGGGCAATGGCAAAGTGACAATATACTGTGGCTGTTGACCACTGCAATATGCCACCACAAGACCTGAACACCAGTACAGCATACAGACTTAGGCCATTGCAGCAGAACACAACAGCCAAAAAAAGTAATTCTACAGCCAAAAGTTGAACAGGCACAAAAGAGACTGAAAAACAATCGACAATGTTAGTGTTCCTTCTGCAGCAGATCAGCTTCAGACCTAGACATGTTGAAACCATGTGGCTGTGTGAGAACACTGTAGCTTAAACCCCACACTGTTTGGAGACTAGGCCAGACTGAGGCCAGATGATGCCTGGACCTACAACGTCAAGTTACACTCGGGTATTCTCATGAGAAACTGGAGAGTGAGTCCACTGACATGAAAACTGCTGACCGCACTTGTTCATACACTGCCCATCTGCATATTTTCTCTGAGACAAACACAGCCACAGATAATGGTGACATGGATACCCCTGTGACCACCAGAGTTGGTCGCAAAGTGGCTGAAAGAATTTGTGGGGTGAGTACTACTGTGAAAAGGAGATACACCACCCTCGGCCACATTAACTATCTGTGCCTTATAATTTTGTCCCTCCAACTATGCTGCTAATATTGAATGCTCATCACCATGCTAACAAAACCTAAACCAAAACACTTAAACTTAACTAAGCAGCAAGCTACACTACATGGACAAAAGTATTGTGACGCCTGACCAGTACCTACACCAGCAGGGACTTTAATGAAATCATAATAAAAAAAAAAATCTTTACAACTGTAACAGCTTTCCACAGGATTTTAAAGTATTTCTGTGGGAATTTGTGCCCCTTCATTCTGTAGAGCATTTATGAGGTCTGGCACTGATGTTGGATGAGAAGGTCTGGCTCACAATCTCCGTTCCAGTTAATCCCAAGGGTGTAGGATGGAGTTGAGGTCAGGACTCTGAACAGGCCGGTCTTGTAAACCATGTCTTGATGGACTTTGCATTCTGTACTGGGGCAGAGTCATGCTGGAATAGAAAAGATTCTTCCCCAAACTGTGTCCACAAAGTTGGAAGCATGGCATTGTCCAAAATGTCTGCTGTACGCTGAAGCGTTACCACAGTCCTTCACTGAAAGTAAGAGGTCTAATCCAAACCCAAAAAACAGTTGTGTCCCAATATTTTGAATAGTGTATTCGTTTCTGAATTTGTACTACGTCTGCAGTTTTGTCCATTTGTTCTTTGTATTCAACCCATTCACCATGTGAAGCAGTGGGCAGCCAGGAACGCAGCGACAAGGGAGCAGTGTGTGGGAACGGTACCTTACCCAAGGGTACCTCAGTGGTGCCACTGTCAGTCCTGAGATTGAAACCCACGACCTACTGATCAGAGGGGCAAATCCCTAACCACCAGGACACCATCTGCTCCAGCAACACTATTTTGTAAGATTATTTTAATGTTGTGGCTGAGAACAGAAAACTATATAGTATTTATACTTTACTACAATATGGTGTTTACATACACAACTATATCTATTATTAAAGTGCAACAGTTTCTTATAATTGCTGTTGAACTATAGAAGTGTTGCAGAAACGTATCTCCATTTTAGAAACGCCAACACCAAGAGCTCACTAGCCCGTTTATTACTGACATAACGTTTTTCAGTTTAAAAATCTGTAGTAATAAAATGCCAACGTATAAATTATTGAGTTACTATGGTGATTAAACCGAGCTAACGTTTGTTATTAGCCTTCATGCTAGCTTCAGTTAGCCAGTTTTGTTAGCATAGGTGTAAATACTTACTTGAAAAGAAGGCCAGATACGCAAAGTCGAAAGCGCATCAACTCTAACACATCCGACTCTCTTTTAACGAATATTCAGATGCGTTTTATCCATTCGGGTTAAAAGAAGAGACCTAAATGCCAGTTAGCGGCAGCAGCTAATCCATAAATCTGGAAATGCAGGCATTCCAAATTCCTAAACGCCTCAGTAGCCTGATAATGGGCGGGATGTACGTAAGGGAGCGCTCTCATTGGCTGATTAAACGATTCCTGTACGCTCTCATTTGCTGTGCAAGGCAGGTATGACATAAGTGATGCATCTGATTGGCCACCACGCTGTCAGTCTGTAACTATGATGCCAGCACTGCAGATACAGCCGAGGATACGAGCTTCACAGAGCCAAATATTCAATTATAAATGGCACAAAATATAAAAAATATAGGTGTGTTGCATGATATATGGAGGATATTTCGCAAGACGTAGAGTAGAACAGGACAAGCATCAGAATGCGTATTCTGGCTCGTTAATATGACAAAGACTGGTTAGCTTAGCTAGAATGCTTTATATATACACCATAGTGGACAAAAGTATCGAGACGCCTGACCATTACACCAACAGGGATTTTAATGACTTTCAAATACAATGGCATTAACGTGTCAAAATCATGGTGAATATCTAGTTAGCTAAAACACTTGAATCAGTAAAGAACACAGGACTACTTAGTTGGTAGGAAAAGGCTGGACCAACAGAATGTCTTAAAACGACCACACAAACCACTGCACTATATGAACAAAAGTACTGGGACACACCTGTTTTTCAGGGTTCGGGCTAGGCCCCTTACTTCCAGTGAAGTGTAATCTTAATGATTCAGCAGACCAAGACATTTTAGACATGCCTCCATCTTTGTGGACAGTTTGGGGAAGGCCCTTTTCGATTCTATACTTTTGTTCATGTAGTATACTTTACTAAAGATAGATTTAATGGTTAAAGTCCTGAGATGTCAAACAGTTTAAAGCCTTCATTCATGTTGTTTTGGAGCCGTTTTGTTGTTGACCGTGTTCCAGCTGTGCTACTTTCCTCTCATAGGCTTATAGCGGCGAGGCTAAATTACTATTGGCTCGTTTCCCTGTCAATCACTTCGAGGAGAGTTCTGGTTGGGTTTTTTTTTGCAATTTAAAGTCCTCTTGTCCTTTCTGTCTGCTCTAGATAAAATATGGATATATTTACATACACTATAATGGATAAAAGTATTGGGACCATTACACCTTTAATGACATTGCATTCAAATAGTGTCGGTCAGACACTGATGTTGGTCTGCTCTTGATAAAACAGTTACTTGTTTTTACATATTTGTAAGTAAAATAAAACTGATATTAGATAATTAAGATTCTTAAGTAAAAGATACTATAAGATTGAGATAATTTTAAAGTATAATAGATAATATTTTCAAGTAGAAAAAATATAAACATATATTACATTTTAAAAATTGATGCTTTGTTTATTATATTAGAAGGTGATTAAGATCATTAATAGAAGATACTATAAGATTAAGATTATTAAATTATAATATTAGGTACAAGATAACCATTAAAACAAACTTTAAAAATGAATGTTCTGTTTAATGTATATATTACATTAGAAGATTAAGTTAATTAAGTAGAAGATACTATAAGCTTAAGATTTTTAATATATTATCAGTAGATCATATGATTATTAAGACTATATAATATATATTAAACTTTGATGCTCTATTTAATATATGAGTATATGTAATATACTATATCATATTGTATATGATATTGTTATTTATTACAGTATGAGATTTTTAATAGCAGATTATTTATATTAGATTATAAGATTATCTAATATAAATTATTTTATTAAAATATAATAAACATACATTAAACTTTAAAAATAGATGCTGTTTAATATGTTTATATTAATTTATTCAACTGCTACTGTCCATATGCATTTTTCTTCTTTTGGTCCATATGAGTCTTGGCACATTGTATTACACCAAAAAAAATTACAAACTGAACAAACCATAAAACGTAATTTATGCATTTTTTGCCGTATTTTCCATTTTAAATACACCTTTAAATATACTATGCACATAAGACATTTAAGACAGATTTAATACTATAGAAAATACAAATTTCGATTTTTATATATATATATATATATATATATATACACACACATATATATACACACATATATATACATATACATATATATACATATATATACATATACATATATATACATATACATATATATATACATATATATATACACACACACACACCCTCATAAATCATAACTTCATTGTGAATGGGACAATTTAAACCTCACAATAGATATTTATGATCAAGGGGCCCCTTCCAACTTCAGCATGTCAATATTTTTCATGTCTTCCAATTCTGTCATATGTGCTAAAAAAATTCAAACTATTTTTCTTCCTCCTATATTTTGGAATACGAGTTTTTCCAGATCAGCACTGACACCATGATGTCACCATTTAGAGTTCAGTGTTCTGTATCTGTACACTGTGTGCAGCTGATAACAGACTGACGTGTGTGACATGGATAGTTCTAAATTAATTGTCTTTGATGAGGGTACACACACACACACCCATGGAAAGACCACTTACACGTTTTTTCTGTTCAGTTTGTACAATTTGCACCTGTGTGTGTAAAATGCACAGGTTGCTATTCTTTTCTGAACCATTACAGTGTGAGCTGTGTAAAAAATAAACACCTCCTTATGTGTTGTAAGGGCAGTAGTGTTTCTATGTGCTGTACTCCAGCATCTTCACTCCTGATTCAGTTTCTGATGTGATGAAACAGTCACACATGCACACACACACTGCTCTTAATATCACTGTTTTAATTGTTGCAGTTGTAAATGTGGTCCCCCCCTCCCCTCTCTCTCTCTCTCTAAGCAGTAGAAACTCAGTTTTGACAATTAGTGTTGCTTTATTTCTAAACAGAAGATATTCTAACATCATAACTTGCATTACAATAGATGTTAAAAATGTTTATCCTTTTGTCCGTATTGATCACATATATATTACTTTCAGGTTTCACAAGATCATTGTCTGAAGAACAATTTTGTGATGCAACATCTTAAGGATATTTTATTTTTAAAAAAAAAGCAGGATTTTTCGGTTTAGCATGATGAGTCCAATGTCAAGCCTACACAACAGTCCTCAACTTTGGGCTTAAGTTATCTGGCTACTCATATTCCATATGATCCCCCACCCCACTCCGGACTTCACTAAAAAACGTTAGCAAAACAGATTTGACAGATCTCTTGGAAACTTGATCTAGGAGTCTTTTTGCAGTAGAAAGCTACAATTTCTATAGGTTGCAAGTCTAAGATCATAATTTCCTTTTACTAAGTTAAAGAAAAGCACGTTTGAAAGAACATGAACAAGTTTGAGTTTCTAGAGGTGTCTCACGTCAAAGTCATTTGGATATCTCAGATGCTAGACGGCGCTCACAGAGAAAAATGTATCGGGGCCTATAGGTCATTTGTGAAAAATCATGCAAGTCTAGTTATAGGACTTTATATTATTACATATTATTTTAAGTGAGTTAAACTACTCTACCGAGCCGAAGCATCATTTTGTAGCATTAATGACTGACTAGTAAAGTAATTATAGCTGTTTTGCTCAATTCATTAGGAAAAACAATCTGGCAAGCTTTAAGGTGTCAGTTTCTAGTTTTGGGGGTCAACGTTGGCAATTTCAAATTTCTTCTGACAGTGGATCATCTAAAGGAGAGCACAGATATGCAGCATGCAAATTTCCACTGGGCCAGCACCTATCAGGAAACGGTTATGAAAATGTTACAGCATTTAAATAATTTAAATGCTACAATGTATACATGCACCAAAATTGGCAGATAATCTCGAAATCATCATAAAAACACCACAAACCGCAGCACATTTTCCTTTTATACAGTGCTTCCAAGTGTTGCATGGTATTAGGGAGGGTCTCTGATCTAGCTGAACATTTTTGCTGGGAGTAGTAAAGGTAGCAAAGGTCAATATGTTCGATAAATTATTGAAGGTCAGTTTTTCGAGAAGACTGGGAGAAGATCTTGAGAGTATTTTGCAGAAGGACTTAAATATTAGGTAAATTTGCCAGATATCTCGCATAATCGAAGTGCATGTTCAGAATTTTTACTTTTTTAAGTCCTCAATGAACATGGACTACTCCATGACAACTCTCTCATCACATTTCTTATCATGCCTTTCTATGACAAATTAAAAACCAGGCCATACTCATTACTTTCAGATAAAAAATAACTGCTGGCATGAAGGATTGTGCAATAAAAGACAAAAATGTTTAACTAAAGAACATTAGACAGAGAACTTGACATTCCAAATATCAGGTCTTTTAACCATTACAGCCCATTTGTAATGTGGATAACACTCCTCTCTCCTTTTTTAACATCAGGTTGGTCTGATGTTAATTAAGACAATGCTAACCAGCCTTCACTGGATCTCTTGTTTCTTTTTTTTTTTTTTTTTAAACATGTTTCTCATTACATGTTACACAAGAAACCACTATCCAATCTCGCATGCAGCGGCCTACACAGTTTAAAAGATATGGACCAAAAGATAAGAGACCACTTTACTGCTTGTGGTGTGGATATTACACAGCTTTGCTATTTATATAGTTTCTGATGCATGAAGAAACAAAAATAAAACAAAAGAGGACTACGCGCTTAGGTTACTAATATAAAAAAAAAAACACCTAAATGGTTCAGATAAGCCACACTAGATAGTAACACGGTTTTGAGAATGTCTGTGAAAAGAACTATAGGCTGTAACACCTGATCACTTCATTTAGGTTTGTAAAAACTCCTATTTACAAATTTATTTACAATTTCATAAAGTGGCACTGACGTCTGTGTGACAGTGGAAGATAAGGAGGGATTTCTGGACTAGGGAAAGTGCCCACACCCCTCTATGGGCAGAGAAGTGAGGAGCTACAATAGGTATACTAAGAACCAGCACTAGTTCAACGTTGTGCCAGACTACGCAGGCAGTGGGGCCTAAACATCACTGTCTGTCTTCTGGCTGACCGTTGTCATGGTCAGGCTCTGATATCTTGCCTTGTCTCCCTACAAGAAGCCGACGCCTACCAAGTTTGGGCTTCTGCCGGCCCAACGAGGTCTGTGAGCGCCTCCGTAAGGGCTTTACCCTTTTTGTCATCAAGGTCATACAGCTGTAGCAGCCAAATGCATGCATGGCTGATGCCAACTTCCCTGGGCTGTTCTGGACCTTCTCAATTCCTTTTATCAGGTCATGGGCTGCAGGCCACAAACTTGAGTCCTTCTCCACAAGCTCACACAAACTGGCGAGGCAGGACTTAAACTTTTCCACAGGGTTGGCAGCCTCTGCACCTAGAAAAGAAAACTCTTTGATTAAGAAAAGACAAGAAAAGACAAGGTGGGATAACCCTTTACTAGTCCCACAAATGGGAAATTTGCATTGTTACGGCAGCAGAGTGGACAGAACAAGAGAAGTAGAAGTGGCTTAATCAATAGAATAAAAGCTGTAAAACAACTGTACAATATAAAAAGCATGCTATACAAATAATAAAAAATATAAATATAGAAGTGTGTGTGTGTCTATATACTATACAAAAAACAGAAAAAGCCGATTTGTCTACGCGTCGATGAGAGAAGTCGACATGTGTGCAGCAGAGGCAGTAGGTGACACTTATCACATGTATGGAGATACTTCACTCTAGACCACACAAACCGCACGGTGACCTGCACAATCTGCCAGTCCGTGTTAAAGTACAATAAAAGTACCGCCGTTATGCACAGCCATCTGAAATGGCATCCACAACAAAGTCGCTCATTATTGGACACCTGTGTTCCTCCACTGCGTCAAACAACTAGTCAATTTGACTTTGTTGACGGATAAGTCGATCTGAAAAAATCTTAATGCCCTAATATATATTATAGGTATATAAATAAAAAATAGAGATTAACAAACTTGACAAAACTACTCAGAAAGTTTAAGTCACATAACTGTGAATATACTTCTTTCTTTTGTTTAAGCATGTGTTATTCATATGAAACATGCGTATGCAAAATAACTAGGTATTTTCTAAAAGGACACAGTTATGATTAGAACCTTTTTTTTTTAATGTTTTCCATTTCTGGATGCACGACAGACGTTCAAAAAGTTTCCGCACATTTTCATTTGAAACGGTGAAGGCTGGAAGCGTAGGACTTGGGCGTGTCTGACCGTCATGTGATGCTGGAAAAATTGTATTAAAGGAAGGTAACAATGCAGAAAAGTGATGTAATTTCTTAATAAATAGAGTTTAAAGAGTGCAGAAACTTTTTTTTGAATCTCCCTCATAATATTTTGTCAAATTTCTTTAGAACCTCATACGTATTAGAATCTCATTCATATCATTCAAAAATGGCAGTTTCAGCGCCCTTTGACTGAAAGAACCACCGTAAGATTTTTTGTACTTTGGATTCCTGCTCTTTATCTCACTAAACTGTTAGAATTCTGACCTTCTGCTGCCTTGGTCACCTCCTGCTCCATCACACATGTCTGTGTTGAATCATCTTCCTCAGGCTGAGATGTGTCCATTGGCTCTGGGTTGGGAGGAAGGGGAGTACTGACTGGACTGACAGTGGTCAGCTTAGTGCATTGATCTCGGCACTGGTTGTTGTAGATGTCGATCTGCCTCTCCAAAGTCTCTGCCATCCCTGTACCCTCATAAACTCCATAATCCTGTTTGGAAACCTGATGGTACAATCTGTTTAAAAAAAACAACAACAATACATTAATAATTTAGTACACGGACAACATCAATCATCAACTCCATCATTTATCAACCAGAAAGTTTTTAAAAAGTATGGAAACTTGAAATTGTATACTCGATGTATCCCCTCAGAGTCTCATTTACCCACTTTCACGGAAATCACTAGCTTCTTTCACACTCAAAACCAGGGACATATCAGTACACTGTCAATTATAATGTTCAGACTTTACAGCGATGCCACATTTATACTTTGAAACTCCCAATGAACAAGATGTGACATTTTCACCTACTTTATTTATGGGTCTGTGTTTTCCCCACAACTGAAAATTTGAAAGTAAAAAACAAAATGTTTTGCTTTGCAAGTAGCCATGTGTGCAAAATAAAATTTTGGTAGAGTTTTGCTGTTTCTCTACAATTATGAACAAAATACACTATGTTTTCTTTTCACAAAACTCTTTTTAAGTTTTGTGATCAGCTTTCCTGGCTGTAATCTAGACATCACTGTATTTCCAATAATCTGTCAGCTTTCCTTTAATTGCCCAGGAACTGTATTGGGTTTTGTGCACTAAATTGTTCTTGTCTCTCACATTTTGACTCCGGTCTGTGTTCACACTTAAACCCTTCCTGTTCAATTGCTGTGTTCATTCTCAGTGGGAAATTGTTTATGATTTGTATAGGTCAATTTTAGGGGCTATTATTTGTATGGGCCAGTTTAGAGGCTCTTATTTCATGTCTGGTGCAGCAGGCACTGGAAAATCTATTATTTGACAGCTTTTATTTATTTAAGCCAAAACAATCTGTGTAGTATGTCATTAGAGCCGCACAGAAATGACATTAAACCATGAAATATCTAAAATTGCAGCCCTGAAAATAATTTTAAGTCTGCAAATATGTATATAATTTCATAGCTAATAAAAGAGTAAAAAAGCGACTTCCATAATAAGATACTCAGTTATCACCCATTTTAATAGACAAGAGGAGGTTTGTAATCTTAATCTGGTAGTGTTTCGTGTGGCCTATTAATGCATGCCTTAATGGCTTGCTCTTATAAGCCAAATGCGTTAGAAATAATGCTGGTTGGACAATGGTTCATATAAGGCAAAGGTTTCTAACCTGTAGCAGAACTGAAGATCAGGGCATATGGATCGATCAGCTGATGCATGTGGATACTTATCTCCATGTTCAAGCTGGAGGTCGTATTTTAAAACATCCAGAGCTGTCGAGGGCGAATGACCAGCCTCAAAAAGTTTCTTCAGCTTCTGTATAGCCTCTTCGCCAACATCCTTGTACCGCAAAGCCTCTCCTACATGTATGTTGTGATTGTGCTCATTCATAATGTACACTATTGTCGGGAACGCCGGCATGTGAGGATCGGTGCTTCTGTGTAGAGAGAGAGTAAAAAAACACGAATGAGCTCTTTCACAAGATTTGCACAATCTGTAGCTTTAAAAAGCTGCTAAAAGCTGGACTATCCTGCTCCACCTTCTTTTAAACATTTGCACTTTCTATTGCATTCATTCTTTTACTGATTTTCTATGTATTCTTTCATTTCTTCCATTATGTTATTCTATTTTATTGTCTATTTTATTTCAGCAAAGCACATTGAATTACCTTCTGTATGTGATGATGTGCTACATAAATGAACTTGAACAAGAGGTAAAAGCAGAACTGTGCGATTTTGGGCTTGACAGCGACTACTCACCGACACTGCCTGCCGCTTGCCTGCGGACGCTGGAGAGTTACAGCCATCTTCGCAGGGCAGTTTGTGTTTTTTGTCCGTCTTCCAGAACCTTCCATGCTTTTCCTTGGTTTTGTGTTGTGGTGGCATCTATAATCTACCTGTGTGTACATTTTTTAAAATTTATTTCCATCAATGCTTTATAACAAATCCTGTTTTCAGATACACGTACACGTAAAACAACCTACAGGCCTTAAACCTTGTCCCAACAGCAAGCGAGCATTAAACTATATTGGGTTGTAAAGTCTTTGAGAATTTCACACAGGAAACATCAAGTAATTCATGCCCAAATGTAAAGAAACTAGGGAATTCTTTGTTAATATCTCTACTTTTGTTAATAACACAAACTCTTTTAGAGAAGAAAACATTTACCTACATATTTTAAAATTACAGCAGATAACGTAGAATGGTAATAAATCAGAATACTTTTCTGATCCCGGAGGAAGCTATAAGTTATAATTTAATAATAAAGAATATATATTTTCCCTAACCGACTAAGACAAAATTAAGGTAGGATAGAAAATGGGTGTCTTGATTTAGTAATCATAATAGGAGCATTCTGGTTTTCACTGCTGCTGCAGTTAAGACAAGACGGTATTATTCTGTTCAGCCTACTGTTCCAGCACTCACTTATCTCTGTAATGCGATGCAATTAACATCACACACCTTAAAAATAACTCTCTGTCCCTTAGGTGGCCTGGTTCTATCAATCCTCCAGGTGATGGGCAGGTCTTTGACGAATTGCTGAATTTCTTCTACAGTAGACAGGGACATTCTAAGCGTGGTGGCAAAATCTATGTGATCCTGCGTCTGTCTTATATCCTTGTAATCACAGATGTGATAGTCATGATGACTCGGAAGCCAGTCCTAATGGAAACAGTTGTTGTTAGGTACACAAATAAAATCAAACACTTCCTCAGTCTATAAGGTATGAGGGACATTCAAACAGTTTCCGCACTTTCATATTTTTGTTTGAAATGGTGAAGAGTAGTGATTGGGCGTGTCTGAGAGTTTAGCTCCATCTGATTTCCACCTTTTTGGAGCTCAGAGAAGCTTCAAGACAAAGAAGATTTTCACGTGATGTTGATGTGAATGCAGCGGCGCATCAGTGGCTACACTCTCATCCAAAAACATTTTTTGCTGATGGTATTAAAAAGTTGGTACAGTGCTGGGAAAACTGCATCGCAAAGGAAGTTGACCATGTAGAAATGTGATGCAATTTATTTTTTAGTCTTTACCCCTCAGTGGTGGAATGAACTCCCTCTTGCAATCAGATCTGCGGAGTCCTTTGCTGTCTTTGAGCGTCGTCTGAAGACCCGCCTCTTTAAGGAGCATCTTGGTGACTAACCAGTCTTCTCGCTTATCTCTTATACATATTTTCCTATATATTTAACAAATCCTTCAGGCACTTAGTCTCTTAACTGATTTTCCTTACTTGTGTATTATCCTCTGACTTTTCTCTTTGACAGGGTTTGTTATGGTGTGTAACTTAGCTAGCAGTAACTTGGTTAAAAGCTGATGTTGATTTAAGTATAGCTTTACAGGTATAAAGAACAGTTGTGGACTAAAGCACTGATGTATGTCGCTCTGGATAAGAGCATCTGCTAAATGCCATAAATGTAAATGTAATATACAAAGTGCAGAAACTTTTTGAATGCCCCTCGTGTGTATATACACACATTATAATACAATATAATATAGCATAATACTAATTTACATTCAAACTCGGACTTACCCTTAACGTTGGGTACTGTGCGACGTTGATCTCCGTGGTGACGCAGTGAAAACGCTCCTTATTGGACAAACGGGGTTTGAGTTTTCTCGTATAGGCTTTTGCAGGTTCGGCCATCCTATGGAGAATTCACAAAAGATTTAACACGATACTGACAAAATGTTTGAGCCTCTGCTGGAGTCTGACTGTCTTGTATTTGCCAGATTTTAATGAACAACATTGTCGAATGAACAATACAGCCTTTAGGTTCTTTATTTGTGTTGCTGTTTGTAAAAACCAACATTGTATTTTTACAATAACTATCACTCTGAATACCGACCGCTAGATAACGATTTGGTTCATGATTTTGTCTGAGTAACTCCTTTTGTGTTGCTTCTTTTTAACTCCTTTTAACTGGTCACAGAACCTATACTAACACCTATCTAACTCCCTTAAAAGTGTTTCTTCAGTGTGCTGACAAAATAAAAGGATAAAAAAGCCCAGTGCTTCCTTAAATATATACATTTTTTTATAATGTTTACTTTGTTACTACCTTTGAGGTGCATCCTAGCTAACATGTTAGCTAGCTAATGAGAGACAGCAGTTAATTTGACTATACCCTCGAATTAGTTAAACTTTCGATAGTTATTCATTTTTAATTGCTTATATTTCGCAAAAAACTTGACAACTTAAATTCGTTAACTACTTTCATATTAGCTAGTTGTATCCTAGTTAGCAAGTTAGCTCGCTAATGAAAGTTTCCCTTAATTTGACTGCATTCTCAATTTTTTTGGGCAACGTTTGGTAGTTATTATTTAAATAAACATATTTTGCGTAAAACCTGACAACTAAAACTTGTTTTTAATTCTTAAACCAATTTCCTTCTAGCACGTTGCATCCTAGTTAGCGAGTTAGCTTGTTGGCTAATGAGTTAGTCGTAATTTTTACTGTATATTCCAAATAGTTTTTAAAAATCGCTACTACATGAATATATTTTGGATAAAACTTGTCAACTTGCTTTTAACTCGTTAGTCAATATCTTTCTAGCAAGTTGTTGGGAATTTATTTTGCACAAATTGACAAGTTAGTATTAGCAACGTTACTAGCAAACAAGTTAGTCTTGATACTAGGATTAGTTAGAAGCTTCTACTCCAAACTAAGAAGATGCTGGGCTGACATCTATTTCATTCTCTAAATATGTTGCTGCTGTTGTTTTTAAGCACCAAAATTAACTTCGTAACTTTGGCCTGGTTGACGTCACGTTTCGGGACACTGTTTTCCCCTTTCAAGTGAAGGGCAATTTTAATGCTTCAGCATATTTTTGACAAAAGTATTGGGACATACCTCTTAATTTTTTAATTCAGGTGGCCCTTCAGTGAAGGCAATCTTAATGCTTCAGTATACCAAGACATTTTGTACAACGCCATGCTTCCAACTTTGTGGACACAGTTTGAACCTTTTCTATTCCAGCATGACTGTGTGTCAGTGCACAAAGCAAGCTCCAAAAAGACATGACTGGATGAGTTCGGTGTGGAAGAACTTGACTGGCCCGCAGAGTCCTGACCTCAACCCCATCCAACACCTCTGGAATGAACTGGAAAGGAAATTGAGAGCCAGGATTTTTCTCGTCCAACAGTGTCTGGCCTTATAAATGCTTTACAGAACGAATAGGCACAAATTCGCACAGAAACTCCGAAATCTTGTGGAAAGCCTTCCAAGAAGAGTGGACGATGTTACAGCTGCAAAGGGAGGACCAACTCCAAACTGAAATCTATGTATTTGAATGCAGTGTCAAAGTCCCTGTTGGTGTAGTGATCAGGCGTCCCTATACTTTTGTTCATATAGTATACTTAAAGAACCCGAACGTCCCAATACTTTTGGTCATGCAGTGTATTTGCAGCGCTAGAGGCCCTGTGCTGCTCTGCAGAGATCTGTGCCCTCTTGCACACTATTATTGCATTACTATGATGTCTAAACAGGTATGTTACGAAAAATAACGATATAAGTGATGTTTTAAAAGCTGCATTATAAACCTATCGGCTTTAAAACAGGTAGTTTAACTCGACTTCGTCGATTTTGCTATGCTAGTTAGCCTAGCTACGCAATTTTTGTCCTTATAATGGTTTCCTCTGCACGATATTCTTATTTAGCCTTAGAAATTACCTTATTTAGTGTTTTTTGCTCCTTTTCTTGTGATCAGCCTCTACTGTTACTCCAGAGTCTTAGTCATACATAACACTGGGACTCAGGCTCTCTGAATGGGGAGCAAAATAAAAGTCCTTCCAGCTATAGGACTCTACTACGACGGCGTTTTAGTGCCACCTTAAAAAAATTAAAATCTAAGATTACGAGATTAAATTCGTAATATTTCGAGAATAAACTCGAAACTACGAGAATAAAGTCGAACTGTTACGAGAAAAAAGTCGAAATGTTACGAGAAAAAAGTCGAAATATTTCGAGAAAAATCACAGAATTGCAAGAAACTATGGATGTGGAGGATCTGGTTAAATCCTACTTAAGGGTTAGGATTTAGCAATAAGGGAATTCTTTGTCTTTTGGCGCATCAGCACGGACGTATAATTAGTAAAAGGACACTGCAGCGGTTATGTAGGAAACTTAATTTAT
>JBBJLS010105787.1:0-19541 GCA_037577275.1 Bryconaethiops microstoma
AAGTTAAGAACATGTCACTTTGGGGCCTAATGAGGTAAAGTCAAGGATAAAGTTGTGTGAGAAAGTTTCCAGGACATCTAAAGTCGTGTTGACACCTGTGCCACAGTGGGTTCTTATGGGTTAATATAATGTCGCATCTGTAGGTATGGATAGAAGTCTTTATTTTCGAGTCAATATTGCTCTTTAAGCCGTTCAAAGCTGACCAGGGTTTCCTCTTTCATTACAGTACAGAATGATTTTATTCCTTTCCCCGTCCAGTCCTTAAATCTAGTATCCAGTCTATTTGGTGTAAAATCTGAGTCATAAGCGCACCACTTAAGGATTGCAATATCTCCATCCAATTTATTTTCTTTTACCATTGTTTTCCATACTTTCAGAGTGCATTTCACCCATGGATTTTCCAAATTATCCATATAATTTTGTAAGTTATGATCTGCTAAAATTGCCTGTATGGGGACAGTGATATGCTTCCATTTTGAATCATAAAATGGATTGCACCAACATATTACCGCCCTCATCTGTGTGGCAAAATAGTAATCTCCATCCTCCCCCTTCTTTAGTTAATTTCATTGTTGCTAGTCAGATCCTAGGTCTTTTACCTTTCCATATATCTTGATAAAATTTTGTTCCATTCACTGAATTGTTTTTGGCTGATATCAATTGGTAGGGTTTGAAAAAAGTAAAGAGGTTTAGGCAGTATGTTCATTTTAATAGATTCGATTCTTGAACTAAGGCTGAAAAAAGGTATTAAACACCATCATGCTATGTCATGCTATGTATTTATTTTTTTGACTGGGAGATAATTTATTTCTGAGAGTTTTGTCAGGTTCTTTGGCATGTTAAAGCGCAAATATCTACAATACTCTGTATGCCACCTTTGGGGGTATCTATTTATAATTTTCTCTGGTGGACTATCGTTGTATAAAAGGAATTGGGTTTTTTCTATGTTGTTATCGTGTATCCTGAAAATTGACCATATTGCTCCAAGGCTTGCATCAATTTGGGTAGAGAATATGTTGGTTGCCCTAAATAGATCAGGATATCATCTGCATAACAAGCTAATTTATGCTCTATCCCATTAATTGTAATTCCCCTGATGCCTTTGTACTGTCTAATAAATTGAATTAATGGTTCCAAATATAGAGTAAAGAGTAGTGGTGACGATGCACATCCCTGTCTTGTGCCCCTTTCCAGGATGGAACTATTTGATAAACATTCATTGACTTTTATCCTTGCACTAGGATTATGGTACAGTGCCTGTATAATATTTTTTTAATGTAGACCAAACCTATATAAAACTCTATAAAGAAACCCCCAGTTGACCGAATCAAATGCCTTTTCAGCAACTACACTTGTTCTGCCTTACAGTTTGTTCTTTTGTTTGAATTGGGCTCCCCCTACTGGCAGTATTTTATAAATAGGAAAAAACATGAGGAAGGGATGTTAAGTGTTGACTGCACGTCTTCTAGAGCAGACGTGTTTTCCATAATCTGTTAATGGCTTAATTACATAATACTCTGGTAGAAGCATTGTTTGTATGTTGCACTTTCAGCTTCGTTAGTCATACTGAGGGAGGAGCACACAGTTTTCACTCGTTACACAGCATTTATTGCGTTCTTCATAGCACTGGGAAACACTTCCGTTGCTAGAAAAACGCAGCACGCGCTCTCTTCTCACAGGCACACAACGTATAAAAAAACGTGTCAACACGGAACGTGGGGTGCAGCACCTAAATCATTTCTGGCAGAAACATACAATGTCTGTCTCACAGGGAAAAGTTTCAACAACTATCCATGGAGTTACTTTATAATGAAAGCACGTAACTTAATGATTGTGTATGCACCATTTTACAGAGTACATAGTTTACAAACGTTATTTTATGTGAACATACCAAAAACTTTATACAAGACAGAACACCCCCACTTGCTCTCATCATCTTAAGCAGAGTGTCATTGCATACTCTTTTTAATTTCCAAAATAACACTCCTTGAATTTAACAATCCTTATGGGCAGTAGGTTTATTTTTCCCTGACTGAGTGCCTCCTGAACAAAGTGAAATTTCACATCAATGTGTTTGGGCTGCTGTCTGCAATGGCCCCTTGATTGTCTTCATAAATTTTTGTACAAGTGTACTCTTTGTTATCCATGCCATTTAACAGTTGGGTTAGGTAGATGCTTTCCTGAGTAGTGAAGCAAGACAGATATACTCAGCCTCACAGGTTGACAGAGCCACTGTTGGATGTTTCTTTGACTTCCAGGAAATTGCAGGGCCTTGTTTTATTAGGCTAAAACAGTAACCTGTAGTGCTGTGTCTGTCCTCTACAGAGGATGCCCAGTCAGAATAACTCAGATCGTAGTCACTTGTACCTTTCAAATATATTAAAACATGTTTAGCAACCACTAAATTCTTTACTTTTGGCTCTGCCGATGTTTTCGATAATTTGCTAACTATCCAACTAATATCAGGTCTTGTACAAGTCATGGCCTAAATCAGACTACCCATAATCTCGTAATTTTTTTTTTTTTTGTCTTTTAGAGTTAACAACTTTGCTTTCTTTGTCCTCCTCGTGTGTGACATTCTCTTTTTGTTCACATGGAGTAGATCTAGGTTTGCACTCTGACATTCCAAACCTTTCAAGCATGTTCTGACTCATTTTGATTTCCCCTTCTTTTTGTTTAAACTGTATGATATTTTCCCCAAATCCTTCATGTTGAATTTTGATTTCATGCTGTCCTCGAAACTTCTGAGAATATTTTCATTACTTGCTGCAAAGATTGGATCATCCACCCAGATTATGGTGATGTCACTTTTTTGTGATGATCTGTTTCCTGTACACACAGTGGTCCTAAAGCCGTTTTGTTCTAGATGGTCGTTCAGAAGTTTGTACCAGTTTCTCCCAGATTGTTTGAGACCATAAAGGGATTTTTTCAGCTTGTACACTAGTTTCTCTCCTGTCTGATTTTTCATCAAAACCCTCTGGTTGTTGTAAGAAAATCTCCTCATCTATAGGAGCATGTAAATATGCCGTCTTAACATCCATCTGATGAACAATGAGGTCATTTCAAGCTGCTACTTGCATTAATGACCTTACTGGTTTGATGTTTGCTGTTGGAGCAAATGTCTCATGATAATCTATGCCTTCTGTTTGGCTGTATCCTTTAGCCACATATCTGGCTTTAAATATTCGCCCAGTTTCAGCATTTTCTTTAAGGGCATAAACCCATTTTCCCCCCACTGTATTTCCACCTTCAGGCAAAGGGGTCATTTTCCTTAAGTGATTCAATCTCTTCCCTCATTGTTTGTTCCCATCCGGTGGCCTCTGGTAACATAAGGGCTTCACCTTAGGTTTGGGGGATGTCACACACTGTTCTGTAACAATAATCAACAGTTGTGTGGGTTACATCCTTAATTTTAAAATGTGTAATGTAGTCCCCTAAATATTTTGGAGCCTTCTTTTCTCTTTTTGGGTAGCTTTGATTTTGGCTGTGCCTATTTTCATTGTCTGTGCTGTTTCCCTTCTCAACTATGGATGTGTTTTCGGTAATTTTATCATACTGGGACACATCTGCATTGCCTGTGCTTTCTTTCTTTTCGTCCTCACTTGGGAGCTGATTTTCTGTATTTTCTTCTCTCTGTGGCCCATCTGCCTTTTTATCATGGCTTGGCTTTACAGTTTTGTATCCCTGGATTTCTGTATCATATTCATCAGTTTGTATTTGTTGGTCAATACTGTTCTATCCAATGAACTTCACTAGCTTGTGCTTTGACACCCTTTCTGTATGTGGGTTATAGACCAGGTATGCTGGGCTATTCTTACTGTAACCCACAAATATTCCCTTTTTTTAGGGTCCAGTTTCTTTTGATCATGCTTGTATGCATAACAATCTGACCCAAACACCCACATTTTTGAGAGGTCAGGCTTTTCCCTGGTTAACATAAAGAAAGGGGTATTTTTGGTTCCGTCATTGTAACATCTGTTACGAATATGAGCTGCAGTTTGGACAGCATAAGGCCATAGTGTCTTTGGTAATCCCTTCTCTAATAATAAGCACCTTCCCATTTCAAAAAGAGTTCTCCACTGCCTCTCAGACGTACCATTTTGATGGGAAGAGTATGGGGATGATGTGTCATGCCTTATACCTCTATCCCTTAATAGAAACTGGAAAGCATTACTTGTGTATTCTGTTCCATTATCTGATCTGATACATTTTACACTACTGTATGGTGCTGTCTGCGAGGAATTTTTTTGTTGCTAATGTAGTGTCACTTTTGGTTTTAAGGAAGTAAACAGACACTGCCCCTGAGAAATCATCTGTGACTGAAAGGGCATACTTATGTCCCTCTTGACTAGTCAGTATGGACCAGCTGCAGGGGTGCAGTAGCTTTTGCATCAGCTTTCCTATATCTACTGTTAGTGAATTTTCCTTCTGTGCAGACGCTACAGTCTATCTTAGTATTTCCTGTGACCTTCATACCTTCTACTACATTCGGTAATTTTAACACAAGATCAACATTACATATCTCATGCCATGTTTTGATATCACAAGTTAAATTCACCTTATCCTTGGACATGATGTCATTAACTAAGTCATCAGCACATTGTTGGCAGTTATTTACCGTTCTCAAGTAGTACAGTCTATTATGTACCTCCATAGAGATGACTCCATCCTTGTTCATGAGTATATTTTGTCCCTCTTTGAAGACCACTTTGGCTCCATCAGCTGTGGCTGCCTTCACAGAGAGGATGTTCTGAGGATAGGTTGGGATGAATAGAGCTCTTTTCAGGGTGATGGTGACAGGCCTTCCGTCTGTGTCCAGCAGAAGCACCTCTGCGTCATCTCGTCTCAACGCCATGTTATTCATCTTGGATCCATCAGCTAGCTCCATGTTATGTTTCCTTGGGTCAAAAGACATCAAATCTCATGAATTTATTTTTCTCTGTTATGATGTGTGAAGTAGCTCCACAATCCCCAATTAGTCCATTCCTTCTCATGTTATCAGGACGAAACTGTTGGCTGACTTTAAACACAAACGTTTTCTCTCCATCCTGGTCATCTAGTCCCTCTGCAGTTTGTTTTGCATCATATTTGTGCCTGTTTCTTCCCCTGCGTGTCTCGTCACTGTGTGTGGAACATCTGTGATAACGGCAGCACTTTGGTTCTCCCTTCTGGCGGCAGTTCCTCGCAAAATGTCTGCGGTTTCCACATCCGTAGCAAGTCACCGATGCTATATCCACTTTCATCACATTGTCTGACTTTGGTTTTCTGTCAAACTTTTCTGTCTCTTCATAGCTCCACAGGTTACATTTGACCTTTGTAAATGTTAATTCCTCGCTGCGCTGGGTTGTATGGATGGCGAAAGGTTTGTAGGACTCTGGGAGGCCCTTCAGCTATGATTAGTCCGTCACTAATCACCTCCTTTGCATTTCTCAGGGCGCTTACTGCGTTTTCAACTCGGATTATATAGTCTGTCACCGTTTCTTCAGGCTCCTTCCTAAACGAAGTTAGTTCTGTGTACAGAGCAATAATTCTGGGTTTACCCTGGCTAGCGTAGTGACTTCGCAGTAGTGTCACTGGTGATGATCCGCCATGTCTCATCACCAGCGACAGGCTTCTGTCGTCGAGAAACTGGATTAGCTCCACGTAGCATTCCGCATTCTTCTGTGTGTCTGGTTCGTTGGTGGAGAGTATAATGTACTTCAGGCCTAATATTTTCAAATGTCCAAGAAATTTTACCACCCAAATTCGTAGTTATCTTAATCTCCGTTGAAGACTAATCTTTGCCATCTTCTTCCCGCTCCTCCGCGTCTGGGCCCATAATCTGTTGTACTTTCAGATTTGTTGGCCATATTGAGGAAGGATCACACGGTTTTCAGTCGTTACACAGCATTTATTGCTTTCTTTATTTGGCTGTTTTGCAGTTTCACTCCTATTCATAAAGGCATCCCAGTATCTTATTAAACATGGAAAATAAGATGAATCCTGACTCTCCTGCATTTTTGGATAGAGTTTGGCTTGCTGTTAAATTGGTGTTAGAAACACACACAATGAGAACAGTACAACATTCATAATTATTGCTTTAATTTTGTTCTTTTGTATATCTTCCTGAGAACCAAAGAAAAAAAGTGTCTTACAGTTTCTTTTTTGTGTGATTTCCCATCTATTTGGGCCTAAAAAACTCCTTACATTTAAAATTTCTTTCAATATATTTTTAATTTTAATTTTCCAGCATGTCCACTGTAGAGGACAACAGGATGATTTCCGTGTGGAAATAGAACTGAATTTAGAAAATGAGCAGATTACATCTTTAGAGTGATATTAACCCAAGAACAAATTCAATTTGATCAAAACAATAAAATTCTGTATCACTATTCTGTTGCTTGTTGCTTGCAAGGTCAACAAAACATGTATTTAGTTCAACAGTGAATTCTAAATCATAGAACATAAGCACTTCTGCATTTCTTCTTTCTCTGGATATTTTAGCTGTAATAATCCTGGAAACATGTTTTCGTTTTGGTTATGCAGAGGAACCTAAATGAAAATGATTCATCACATGCGAGAAAATGATCCATCACATGCAGTGTTCGTCGTATATTGTCTTGTGTCAAAGTGAAAGTGAACGGATGGGATGACCGACCACGCAGGTTGGTCACACACAAACTAAATACAAAACACTAAACCCCACAAACCAATCATGAACAGAAATCACTAATCTCAAACTGTAACTATAACACAAACCATTACATAATAAAAGCTCCCCAAACAAGCCCCAAAACCAAAACAAAGGAAAAGGACGGCCTTTACTGGCCGCCCACCGTTACTGTCCTAAGCCCTGACAAGGCAGCTTTAGAGCAGCCAAAAAGGCATCAGTTTGAGTTATATTTCCCTTTGGAACTTCAGAATATAGATTGCTATAATACACTTCAATAGTCTCAAGTATTTCACGTAGTTTATGTTTAATCTCTTTTGTTTTTGGATCCTTAATTCTATAGATTTTATTGTCTGCTATCTTTTTCTCAGTTTCCATGCTAATATTTTCATTAATTTAGGGCCACTTTCATAATGTCTGTTTCAAAAACATTTTTTTTCATAATTTCGAGTGTAGTCAAGTTATTCATTTCATTCCTAACTTTTTAAATTTGCTCTAAAGTATCCTGTGCCAGACTTATCTTATGTTTGTTCTCTGATTCATTAAATTTACATTGTAACTCCTCAAATTTCTTATTTCTCATCTTTTTCTTGTAGGAACTTATTGATATGATTTTCCCTCTTAGCACCACCTTCAGAGTGGATAGGATAGGAAAGGATAGGAGGCAATACCTCACCATTATCATTGAATTTTAAAAAGAGACTAATCTCTTGTTTAATTTGTTCCTTGAATTTGTGGTCATTAAGCAGACTTGAGTTCAAGTTCCATGTAGTATTCCTTTGTTGTAGATTAAAGTCAACAGATAAATAAATAGGGGCATGGTCACTTAAATCTATTGTTCCAATTTCACAATTATTAATTTTATATTTTTCCTTTCAGAATGTTATGAAGCAGTCTATTTTGTATGTAGGGAGTGAGGGGCATAGTAATGGGTATAGTCCTTTCTATTAGGGAAAAGCTATTCAAAAAGACTATTAACTTTCTTATATAAAGCTTTAGTTGTAGATTTTGTAGATCCAATTTTGGTTGTAAATGTATATTTAAATCTCCCCCAGCTATTAAAAGGTCCTCCATTTCAGTCACAATAATATTAGTGATTTTTTGGAAAAAGCTAATATCACTCCCCGGAGATGCATCTATATGTAATAAAGTAACTGGATTTCCATCTATATTGCCCCTTATCAAAATATATCTGCCCTCTTTATCACCAATTTCAAATGTTTTTTCAAAGTTTACTTTGTTCGAAATAAGAATAGCAACTCCTCTCCTATGTCCTGATTTATATGATGAAAAACTTGCGCTAGTGAAGCCCATTCTCTCAAATTTGCGATGTTCTATATCGTTCAAATGGCCTGCATGCTTGATTGCGCGCTCTACTTGCTTACGCCTACTTGCTTCTGTGCTGGCTTCCGTGCACTAAAATCAGCAAGTTTTGACAAATGCTTTCTCTGTGAACAATAAAGGTGCACAATAGTTAGTTAATAGTAGGCAATCTCATATTTGAGAAATAATATTTAAGAGCTACATTTCCCATGGGGATGTAGGCCTATTCTAGAGCCCTTTTATTGCTGCACATAAATGCAGTCTAATAGTAAATAGAAACAAACTGGTGTGTTCTCTTACATTAAATGACTCTTGTTGTTGAGTCTATCATAAGAGTGTAGACTACAGTAGCCTACTTGTTTCTGTAGCCTACTTAATTCACTCCACTCTGACAGCTAACTGAGAATGTTGGATGCTGTTTAGCTACTGGGCTACAATATTGTGAGTCCCTCTCCATATTTAAAACCATCAAAACATAATTTTATCATTTTAACATCATATTTAGTAAATACATTAATACAAACATTTTCATAAATGTTTTAGTTCATAAATGTATTTTCCAGGAGTGGGCGGGAGTGACAGAGAGCGCGGACGGGAATCGTCAGAAATTCAGAGGGAGCAGTATTAGTCCTGCGCGGGGCTCTAATGCAGACCTCTGCACAACCTACCCCACCAGAACAACTGCCGAGATGCAGAACTCTGCATCCAGGGCCGTTCTTTTAGTCCCAGTCTGCCCCTGCTTGCATTCCTGGTCAAGCAGTAATTTTGATGGGCTATCACTGTCAACCCAACGCTCATACTCTAGGCTACAGCTAACAACCCAGGATGCACTCGTATTAGTTCTGACTGTCCTCTGATTTGTAAACTTGAGGTGATTCATTTCATTTAGGCTACTTCAAACATTAGTGATCAGGATGGAGCTAGGCTAGGCCAAAATAATTTATATGATGGCACATTTTGTTTTACCCCCTGAAGTCCGAGGCCTTTAAGGTACTTTGAGGCAGTTTGCTACACCGTTACATTTTTAATGGTTACTTATATGTTTCTAGGACAAAAACTTGCAGAACTGTAGATTATTGTTTTGGAAAAGTAAAAGACCTCAGAGGGTTCACAGAGGAAAGTTTTAACCAAACAATAACTATAACATTTGGGATACACAGGCAAAAAAGCACATATACTCTACCTCCTTCACATCTTTGTCTCTGTAGTTCTTTTAACTGTCTTCTAAAGACCATTAAAATGTAGTTCTTTATATCAGAGGTATGGAATTCTCCCAATAGCTCGCCATCCCTTACTACTGCCTTGTCACAGAATTTTTTTTAAAGGCAGTATAAATAAAAAAGTGCTTACATTTGGTGTTCTGTGCTAGGACAGCAGCAACACAGGGGTTATGGATGCCACCAGGAGCTCGCAAAAAACCCTTTCGTATCCTACTTCTGACACCAAAGATGTTGAAGCGATAAACCGGAGCAGAGACCCAAATCTGAAACTCAAATATCAAATATGGTCAAAAATAAATGCAGTCAAAAAGTTATTAAAGGCAGCTTCGTGATCCCTGAGCAGTGGCCAGTTGCTCAGCTTTTTTTTCCAAGTGCATACACATTAAATAGACTTTTTACACCACTCCCCATTGTTTTAAGATGACACCCACTCTTGGCTTCATGCCCATAAGCGTACTTAATTGAATGTTCAAAACTCAACCTCCGTTTCAATGTCTCCTCCTTCCTAAATATTTTCCAATGAATACTAGGTCAAATATTACTTACTCAGTATTACTCATCCTCAAATGGTAATGTCTCATGCCTTGTGTGTGTGTGTGTGTGTAAATACTTCATGGACCATGCATACAGACTCACTTTATTATATGGAAACTACCTCTTGAATAGCTTTCTACTGAAACTTTGGGTTTGCACGTTCTTCTGGCATAAAAACTCAGACTTCACTTCTGTAACAGCTGACTTCCCTATTTTGAGTGGACCACTACATAATTGACTAAAAGATTACCATAAGGGGTTTCCACTTTCCTCTACAGGCATCAAAGAAGCACATGCCATTCAATATATAGAACCAATACAGAGGGCTTCTGCAGCTCCAAGCAATTCTGAATGAGTTATAATAGAAGAGAAGATATACTATATTAATTTAGTATTTGTATCATTAATTTCTTTAGCAGTAGATGAGAATGTTGTCAAGGTAGGCGAAAGCCCATGTCCCACAGAACATCGTTTATGAACTGTTGAAAAATGGTGGGACTGTTGCATAGGCTGAAGGGCATCACAAGGGTCTCATAGTGGCCAGTGGGGGTGATGAACATCTTCCACTCATCATCCTCTCTGATGCATATGAGGTTCTAGGTGCTCCGGACGTCGTTTGGTGAAGACGGAGGCACCAGAGAGGGTGTCCAGGGTTGTATTAGCGAGTGGAAGAGGGTGACAATTCCTGATGGTGATCTTGTGCCTCTGACCCAGTGTGACCCCAATAGTCAACACTGGGTCAGATCCCATGTCTTTTATCCTGACAAAGAAGAACCGCGCAGTGGCAGGAGAGGAGGTCTGCCGCAGATGGTACAGATGGGAGTTGGTCTCCACCTCACTGTCCGGGTGTAGGAAGGCGGCCCTGAGCTTTATGGGTGAACTTGGGGTAGGAGTGCGCTAAATCGTGGTCTGCTCTCAGGACCGCTGCCTGCCCATTGAGGAGTGAGACGAGAAGTGTGATGCGGCTTCTGTTCATGGTGTAACGGCTTGGCTGGAACTCAAAAACCAGATTCAGGTTAGTAAGAAACACATTGCACTTCCCGTCTGTTCCGTTCCATTTTTCAGGAAGTGAGATCTTGCGCTCGGTGGCTGAAGGAGGAGTGAGGGAGGACCGCTGCCCATGGAGCCTTTGACTTGGTGACTAGCTCCTGATGGATCTGATTAAAAGACGCAAGCTACAGACGAGTTGGTCTAGCTCCCCACGGGTCATAGGAAAGCTTTGATCCTTCCCACTTTACCAGAAGTTGAATATTCAAACACAATGACATCGTGTTTGAATATTCAAATCTCCACCTCTATTCCAATGTCTATACCTTCCCAAGTATTTTTATGGATATGAGGTCAGGAATCGCTTGGTTTTCCTATCTTGAGTAGACAGTTACTCGTCCAGTCTCTGGTCATCTCCAAATTGGACTACTGCAACTCTCTACTGGCTGGACTTCCACTGAAGGTAACAAAACCACTTCAGCTGATTCAGAATGCAGCTGCGAGGTTAATCTTCAATGTTTCAAAATTCACACACACCACACCTTTACTAATGAACATTCACTGGCTCCCTGTGGCTGCCCTCATTAAGTTCAACAGCTTAACACTTGCTTTCAAGCCCAAGAATGGACCCCATATCTATCAGCATTGATCAAGCAGCATGCCTCTTCTCGTCCTCTCAGGGTTTCAAGCACTGCTCGACTTGAACCTCCATTGCTCAAAAGAAGAGGAGGCATGCGTCAAGACTCTTCTCAGTCTTGGCCCCCATGGGGGAGTGAACTCCCACCTCCAATAAGATCTGCGGAGTCCCTCACTGTCTTCAAGCCTCATCTGAATACCCAGCTCTTCAAGGAGCACTTTGGTGGCTAACTACGCCTCTCGTTTCTGCTGATTTATTTCTTCTTGTTTTTTGTTTTTTGTTTCACAAAACAAAAAACAAAAAAACGTACTCTCCATGCCTTCCTTACTTTTGCCTTAACATCTGACTTTTCATTGACATGAGTCATTAAGGTGCACTTTTCTGCAGTAACTTGGTTGAATAGCGGACGTTATATGTGGGGGGACGCTATATGTGGGGGGACCACATATAGAAGTGCCTTAAGTATTAAACAGATAACTGAGTTTAAGTTCTCATCCTTTGAAACTCTGTTCCTTAACATAACTAATCCAGATACAAATAAAATCTCTCTCTCCCTAATCACTGTCTACAGGCCACCGGGGCCATATGCAGAGTTCTTACGAGATTTCAGCTGTTTTATAGCAAATTTAGCAGCACACTGTCATAAAATTAGATTTTAATATTAACTTTGAAAAAGAACAGGATCCTCTAAAATCTGCGTTTACTTCAATCCTACATACCGTTGGCTTCATCCAACATATAACAGGTCCTACACACTGCTGTGACCACACGCTTGACTTAGTCTTGACTATTGGTGTTAGAATATCTTGTGGATAGCGTAGCTATTCTTTCTCAGACCACAGAAATCTCAGATCACTACCTCATTACGTATGAACTTCATCTTAATCATAATTTAAGTGCATCCCCTCACTTTCGCAATAGTCGTGCAATTACGTCGGCCACAGCTCCTAGTTTTAGTGAAAACCTCCCAGAAATATCAACCCCATTTGGCACTCCATCTTGTCCAGCAGACTCAGATAACCTAACTGAATGCTTCAAAAACTCTCTTCGATCCACACTAGACAACGTCGCACCTCTAAGATGTAAAAAAAACTTGACAGAAAAAGCTGGCCCCTTGGTATAATGATCAAACACGTGCTTTCAAGCAAATCAGGTGTAGACTAGAGCGTAAATGGAGATCTACCAATTTGGAATCTTTCCACTCCGCCTCGAGCCTTAGACACTACAACAGGGCACTTACCACAGCATGCTCAGCCTATTTATCATCAGTCATTGAATCTAATAAAAATAATCCTAGGTTTATGTTTAGCACAATTTCTAAACTAACTAGGAACCAGGGAATTGCAGAACCACAGGTACCTGCAAACTGTAGTAGTGATGTTTTTTCAACAAAAATGACTTTTTCAACAAAAAAGTAGAAATAATTAGACAAGAAATTCAATAGAGAAATTCAGCTCCACCACATTTACCACCCAACTCACCAGACACAGATACTGTTCAAAGAAAAACTGACATTTTTTAATCTAGTCCAACAAACAGAGGTTTCTGCAAATAATCTCTCTTCAAAATCTACCTGTACACTAGACTTTATTCTTACAACCTTGCTTAAAGAAGTCCTACCAGTAATCATTGGACCTCTCCCATCAGTATTAAATGACTTACTTAGTATTGGTTATCTACACAAATCCATTAAATTAGCAGTTATTAAACCTCTGTTTAAAAAAACAAATCTTGATCCTTGCAAACTAACAAATTATCGACATATCTTCCATTTCTTTCTACGATTTAGATAAAGTCGTGGCCGCCAGTTATGTTTGTTACTACACAAAAACCATATATATATGTAAAATCATAGCAAAGAAACAGCCTTAGTAAAGATAGAAAATGATCTTTTATTGTCCACTGATAAAGGATTTGTCTCTCTGCTGGTTCTGCTTCACCTTAGTGTGCCATTTGACACAATTGACCACTCTATTTTAATAGACAGACTTGAAAACCTTGTTGGAGTCACTGGAACCGCCTTATCCTGGTTTAGATCATACCTGACTGACCACTATCAGTTTATAAGAGTTAACGGGGAATCCTCAGCACCCACCAAAGTAAAATGTGGTGTCCCACAAGGTCTGTCTTAGGACATCTTTTATTGACTTTGTACATGCTAACATTAGAGATGATTATCCACAAACATGGGATCAGCTTCCACTGCTACGCAGATGATACACAACTTCATATCTCTACCAACCCAGATGATTAACTTCGATTAAATTAGACTAGGGACTGCATTAAAGATGTAAAAGACTGGATGTCACATAACTTTCTCTTACTCAATGCAGATAAACAGAAGTCCTTATTCTAGGTCCGAAAGCTGCTAGAAACAAACTGTCAGGTCTAATGCTTGATCTTGCTCATTCCTCAGCCTCTCCAATGTCAACTGTAAAGAATCTCAGTGTTACTATGTATCCCGATATTTCATTCAAAACACATGAAAGTACTGTTACTAAATTAGCTTACCTCGATCTACGAAATATTGCTATGTTAAGAAGTGCACTGCCACCCCATGAAGTAGAAAAATGAGACCACGCTTTTATTACTTCCAGACTCAATTATTCTTACAGCCTCATGTAAGCTTCAACTAGTTCAGAATGTGGCAGCTAGAGTCCTCACTAGAACCAGGAAATTTGACCACATTAGCCCAATATTATCAAGACTTCATTGGCTTCTAATCAAATTTTGTATTGATTACAAAATTCTACTAATGGCATTCAAAGCCTTGAATGGCTTTGCACCAGAATACCACTCCTCACAGATATAAATAATTCTCCGCATTTAAACAGAACTAACTCTCTTCTCTGCTTTCTTTGTCTGAGGGGAACTGCTGCACATTTGTCTAGCTCAACTGCTCTCCATGGGACCCCAGGTCACCACTCTCCTGGGCCTGCAATCGTTGGGGCCCTGTGCCAAAATGTGCTAAACCAGTTACTGCAGCTCACAACTCCACATGTGCTCTACCCGAAATAGGGGCAACTGCTGCTTAAAGCTCCAGCAGAGATTGTTGGTCTTGTTGTTTTATGGACTACAGGCTCTCAGTTTCTCTTCCAACAAATTGACCTCTATGGACATTTAGTGGTTCCAACTTCCAACTAGGCCGTAGACAGCCTATCTGTCAATAATCTTGTTCATGAAGGCCTACTCTTGTTATTCAACTTCATAAAGACTCTGCTCTTTCTCTCCGGGTCGACCTGAGGAGGAGGGGTTCCCCTTTTGAGTCTTGGTTACTCCTGAGGTTTCTTCCTCCAGCTGAGGGAGTTTTTATTTGCCTCTGTTGCCTCTGGCTTATTCACTAGGGGCTCAGACCTGGACTCTGTAAAACTGCTTTGTAAAACTGCTTTGTATATAATGCTTTGTAAAAAGCATTATATAAATAAAATGGAATTGAATTGAATTGGATTGATCATTTAAAAAATGGTCAAGAGATATATGGAGAGAGACAGAAATCCCACTTACCATAGCAACTGCACAATCACACCACATTTTCTCGATGAAATGCATCTAGTTATTATTTTTATTGCAACCGTTTTTGGAGCCTCTTCTTCTCCTACAGGCATGGTTCCAGTGTCAAAATGTCAAAATGTTAATATCTCCTTCAGTGTGCTTGTAGACAGCAATACAATGTGTCAGAGAAAGACGGTGTGTGACGTTAGGGGTATGGAGGCCGGAAAAAGACAAAAAGTGATGAAATACAAAAACAAAAAAAACCTGAAACAAAATACATAGTGGATTCATGAATGGATTTCAAGATGTTAAAACTAAGGTCTCACTGTTGTTTAATTAAACGCTAAAGCCATTTATGTGTGAAAACAGTTGAACGCTCTTAATGAAACCACAACAAACAGTGACATATGTCTCTTTTATTATAACTGACCTGAGATTTAGTCTCTTGAAGTCCATTTATGAATCTGCTGTGTGTTTTCCTACATGTGTTTTGTCCCTTTGCAGGCATCATAGGCATGACATCACAATGCTCACGACACCATCTCTTCTATATAGATTCACAAGGTGTCCCACCCAACCACTATCTCTCCCATACATCACAGCATTCGACAACAAAACTTGATTTTTTAAACAAAAGACAAATATGTATATTACTAAATGCAATAAAACTCTCTATAATAAAAAACACTTTTAAATGATATGCATTTATTTACTAGAAATAATTTCTAACCCTGTGTTGACAGAATTGTAGAAATCTACTCACTGACAAAACATGCAAGTCTGTGTCAAATACAAAGAATTCTGTTCTAACAGCCTGCATCAGGGTGGTCCGTCACAGGAGTTTTTTTTTTTTAAATATAACGGTGAGATGGAAGGTGTGTCCTTCCACCATGTCATGTGTAGTTGAACAGTTCATACACCAGATGGCGCTCTTCAACTAAACTGTGGGTAAAACTGACCGATACCGAGTCGAGCAGAGTCATACAGTGATCACCTGTGATCATGGTCAATATGTTACTGTCATGTAAAATCCCTTACTGTAACGATAGTGAAAGTACTCAGAATTGCTCTTCCGTGAACATTAATGTCACCAATCCTAGTTCTGCCGCAGGAATGTGAAAGCAGTTACGGTCAGTCAGACATCACAGCTTTGTTGAGCATTACGGTGGTGGCGGCCAAGCTGCACGTAGACTTGATTTTGGGTTTATTTATGAATCAGTGGGGCAGTTTTAGAGAGAAAACTATATTATATAATTTCTGCCTTCTATCTGGTAAAGCTTCTCTGACATCACTTCAAGCAGTTCATAACACTGTCCACTGCTGAATCAGATTATACACAACACCACCTAATGCCATGTTCATCACTGTGTGGCAGTATGAATGTAATATCCTAGCAGGGATTTTAGGTTTGCTGGTTTTTTAATTAGATAATCTTAGCCAGGTTCGTGGGCTTTTTAGCCAATGGCTGGATAGACACTTTCATGTAAAAGCAGGTAACAATGATGCACAGATGCAACTCTCCAACCAAACAGGAGAAAATTTAAATTTGATGTGAGCATACAGTTTTATCTTATTTGCTTTATTTACACTTGAGCAAAAAAAAAAAACAATCCTAAAGTTGTTGATTTCCAGCAGTGGAATCCAAAACACTTTGGCCCAGCCCACTGCAGTCCAACACACTGTGATCCAGCATACTGCAGTTCAGCCCATTACAGCCTAGTCAAATGCAATGCAACACACTGGACTCATTTCAACTCCCACCCAGCACGGTGGCATCCAGCACACTGAGGTCTAGCACAGTACAATGCAGCACACTTTCATTTTTCTTCATCCCATCCCCAGTCAACAGTACATATGCAGAACAGGAGCTGCTGATCTCCTCCTTGCAGGACACAGCTTTATTGGAAGAGCAGAAGCAGATGTGCGGCGAGTCACATTTTTAAATGCTTAAGCAGAAATAGTACTCGTGTACACTCCTGCTTTTCTAGAACTGACTTGACCTGACACATCTCTCCAGGTTAGCAGCCGCACCCCCTTATAAACAGCATGTACACCACTCTGGTGGGGTAATAACAGGCATGCTGTTGGCACTGGACAGAGATACTCCCTATGCTGGAGTCACACATTCCTCTGCAATTTAAGGTCAACACACTGAATATTTGCATACAGTTTAAAGAGGCACTATCTGTGGTATCAGTGTGCGTATCTGTCTGTAAAGTAAAACCAAAGTCTACACAATGGAGGTATTAATATTAACAATATGTTAATATATTCTGCAAATTTCCCACTTGTGTGGCTAATAAAGGTTTATATTATCTTAACTGCAGTGGCTGTAAGGGCCGACAGCTGTCCATCTCTACATACAGTGGAGAAACTCAACTTTCTACCACTGTCCTTGAGCAAGACACTTAACCCTTAGTTGCTCCAGGGGGACTGTCCCTGTAACTAATGATTGTAATTTGCTCTGGATAATGGTGTCTGCCAAATGCCACTTTACCAGTGTTTTTTACAGGAATCGACTGCTTTCTATCAAAGACATAGTCCATCACATACTGGCCAAACAGGAATTACAGTGAGAAGTGAAAGTGACGAATGAACACAATTTTTCTATAATGATGGTGCCATGGCTTTCACTCGCAAATAAATTTACAAATGGAATCACAGACATGCTGATAATGCATTCAGTCATTTTGTGTTTTTTTTCTATAGATTACCGGTTTCCTTGAAACAACAAATTAAAACATCTAACAATGGACTATATGCCAAGGTGTGCGCTGACGTACTTCCATTTAAATTTTAGCCAGCGTGAATACTTCTGTTAATCTATGTATCTAAGCTAGTGCACAATGAGAAGAATTAAATACCAGAAAACATGTGGTAAAACAGCTGAGCATTGCTGTGTGCCGTTATGCCAGGCTTCTAGTAGGTACAACAATGTACTTAGTTTTTTTACTTTTCCTTCGGATGAGGAGACAAGGCGTAAATGGATCGTCGCTATCCGGAGGGATAAGTTTGTCGTAACACCTCACATCCGGGTGTGTAGCTGGCATTTTAAAGCCGAAGATTTTCGTGTGCCTGCTTCAGAGAGAGGGCGACGACTGCTTAAAAAGGGAGCTGTTCCACCGTTATTTGCGTGGAATAATTTCACCCTCCCAGCTCCAACACCCGGGGTTTGGGAGCGAAGACCAAAAATGCTGCCTGGGGTTGACCCTCCTAAAACCTGGGATGGCGGTCATGGTAGACCGAGGTTTTCTTATAGATGACATTGTACCATGCAAGATTTACAGGCCAGCATTCCTCCCTGTCAGGTCACAAATGTCAGCATGTGAACTTAGGGAGACCCAGGCCATAGCACATCTCAGGGTGCATGTGGAGCGCCTCATTTGCAGGTTCAAGGGGCACAAATTCTTTGACTCTGAAATTCCCCTATGCCTTTTTAGAAGTATCAACCAGCTCTACACAGTGGCTTGTCTCCTAACAAATTATGAAAATGGGCCACTGGTAAAGGCTTGGGCAAAGACGCCTGAAGACTAACACTAGTCCAACAGAGCCCCATTTTTGAGAAAGGACTTCCAATCTCTGTAAATAGCAATTATCTACATTTATTTATATATAGCATTTTATATGTAGCATTAACTTTTGCTTATGTATAATATAGTTATAGTATTATGAAGTGTATATATGTATATTACTACACATACTTATTATATACAGTCAGGCCCGGAATTATTCATACCCCTGGCAAATTTAGACTTAAAGTTACTTTTAGTCAACCAGGAAGTTTCTTCTTGATTGGAAATGACACAGGCGTCTCCCAGAAGATAAGACAATGTATAAGAGGCATCATTGTGGAGAAAAATATTTCTCAGCTTTTATTTACATTTGAACAAAAAGTGGCATGTCCAAAATTATTCATACTTACTATTCAAACTGTCACAGTCTATGAGAAAATCCAAAGTTCTATACCATTTCAAATAGTCCAAGCTGTTCTAAAGCATCCTAATTTCCCTGATTCATTGAGAACAGCTGTTTTAATCAATTCAACAGGTGAAAAACAGCAGCTCTCTGCAGATGGTTTGTGGACAGTAATGACTAAGACAAAGGAGCTCTCTGAGCCCACTTGGTTTTTGCAAATGCTTATCTGAACAAAGAAGACACTGGTCTTCTGTGGTATGGTCAGATGAAACAAAAATTCAGTTGTGTGACCACAGTGATGTATCCGTCATTTGGCATGAAAAGGAGAAGCCTTCAACCCTAAGAACACTATCCCCATTGTCAAACTCGGTGGAGGGAACCTAATGCTAATGAACCTAATGGAACCTAATGAACTGGATGTTTTTCAGCCAATTGACCAGGGAACCTAATCACAGCACCATGAAAAAAGCAATACATCAAGATTGTCAACAACAACATTAGGCAGTCTGCAGAAAAACTTTGCCTTGGGCCCCACTGGACATTTCAGCATGACAACGACCCAAAACACACAGCAAAATTGGTGAAGAAATGGTTAGTGGACAAAAACATTAACGTCAGTGCGACATTAATTTCAGCCTTGAATCCCATTCAGAATCTGTGGAGGGAGCTAAAGATCAGGGTGATGGTAAGGAGACCCTCCAACCTGAAAAGTTCAAAGCGTTTATTGTCATATGTACAGAAAAAACAAAAGTGACATTTTCTCTGTGCAATGAAATTCTTTCTT
>JBBJLS010105821.1:0-19539 GCA_037577275.1 Bryconaethiops microstoma
GGTTGGAACTCCTTTATCTAGGCTCCTTGTATCTTTAGGCACTTTGCAGCCTGTCAGTAAAACATTTGTTCCCATTTTAAATGGCAAATGGCTCAAGACTGTAAGTGGCACAGAACTATGTATTAAGATAAGAAAGAAACTTATTTATCCCAAGGGAAATTCTTTTGTCATTATCAGTGCAACAAGAAGGAATGAAAGATAATAAGACAATAGAAAAAAAATAGACAATAAATAGTAGTGCAACAACAAGAGCATTATTGTAACAAAATAACAGTGTAACACTGACTCTGTTGTGTGTGAGGATTTAAGGTGCTATACCAACAGATCGGTAGTGCAGAATGGTTTATGAAAGTGACTTAGGGTTCACGCAATAAAAATAAAAAATAAATGCAATAAAATAGCAGCAGATGATGAAGGGATGAGATTAACATTCAGTGACATTCAGTCGATTCACAGATTAAACAGTTGGGTTATATTGCACAAATCCTTTTTGGAAGAGAATGATATAAAAACTGAAAAAGATCACCTACAGATTGGGGAGGAGTTATGGAGTCTTATTGCCACAGGTAGAAAGAAGAGTCAGCAAATAAACAGTCAGTTCTTAAAGTTGGTGATCTGAAAATGGCCAAGTATAAGGTTCTTTTTTTTTCACAAAATGACAGGTCTTGTGGGGTGTTCCAGGTATACGGTGATAAGTATCTACAACATGTGGACCATGGTGCAATGGAAGAAGGCCTGGTCTGATTAATAGCGTTTTCGTTTAGATCTTCAGAGTTCTTCTGGAGTCCATGCAGGTCAGTGCTACTTTGGTGGCACAATGAGGACAATATTATGCAGGCGGTTTCTGTCTTATTACTGAGCAGTGTATATAACAAATACACTCATAGCTTGGAACAATAGTGACTCTATATTGCTGTCAGTGGACGTGGGTGTTGAAAACTGGAAACATTTCATTTTTTATTTGAAATGAATGTGAACTGAACTCAGCTCACGTTCTGATGCAGCTTACAACTCCTATACCTGCAATAAAACTGCACTGTTTTCAGATGTAAAAATGTCTCACAAGGGTCAAATTTGACAAACTAAGACAAATGTGATGAATCGTAATGACTTTTGTTCTTTTTTGCAGTGATGAGTTAATTTGAAGAGTTAAGAATGGAGAAGGGAGAATGTTCTGGTCATGATGAGGCTTGCTAGAGGTACAGCTGTCCGCAGTGACTTTAACTACTGTAGATCACACAGTGCCAGCATATGGGACATGGTGTGAAGCTTCCTGGTGGGCCGCAAAATGAAGAGTTTCTCAAGCAGGTATGGGGTGGGAGCTGCACTGCTATAAATAGCTCTGTCGGTCTTATTGAATTCACAGGCCAATTAAATTCCAGGCCAGCACAGCTCATGCAAACACACTTCACTCTCTCTCTCTCACACACACACACACACACACACACACACACGGAGCAGAGGCACAGTATTACGAGCTTTATTCTTTTTACTTTGATAGTTTACATTCATGTTTGTAAGTGGCCCATTCTCTCCATTAATATGGCCTGAAAGGAATCGGATGTGTACATTTCAGAATCAATAAAGACACGTGATCCACAAGTGTCATGCACAGCATTTGTTCATATATAGATCCATTACATGCAGGTCAATATCGTCCATATAGGCAAACTAGGCAGTCACCTACAGTGAAACTCAAAGAGGGGCACCAAAAGGTGGGTTAACATGCTCCCATCCGTCCCTAGGTCGACCAAAAGTATCCCACTTCATCAAAAATGTTGGTCCCACACCCCCTTCAAATTGTTCCTTCATGATATGAGTTAGAGGAGAATGTAAAGCTACGGAAAAAAAATAAGAGACCACTGAAATTTATTTTTAAATCAGCATCTCTGAGTGACAACCATTCCATACCAGTGTCTGTTAAATTCCTACACAAGCACCTCATTCTGCTTTATGAGGTACTGATTAGTGATCAAATCTTATTTAATGAGGAAAATAATATATATATTTAAAAAAAATTGCTGTAATCAACACTCTCCTCTTGCAATGAGGCCATTTGGATGGCAAAACACTACTAGAAGTACATCAAAGGTAATTATTGTCATTTTGTTTGAGAGAATCGATTTTTCTTTGAATTATTCAAGTTCTGTAAATACTGCATCATTTCTCTTATTTTGATGTGTCATTTCCTTTAAAATTATGCTTTAAAGAACAATATTTGTATTTGGAATTTAGGAGAAATATTGTCAGCAGTTCTTAAATTTAGGCAAAGCTGTTCAGTTCAATACTTGCACCTGTAAATGATAAAACCTGAGAAACTGCACATTTCTGCAGTGTTCTTTTTTTCCAGAGCTGTACATATGCATTTACATATGGGTATAGCTACTCTTTGTTCTTTGTGCTCATAGAACTGTAATGGTTAATTACATAAGGGCCTAAAAAAACACTTTTTTACCTTACCATACCTCAAAAAATAATTTTCAGGTGAAATCAAGGACAGTGCAAGTCATTTTCCAGAATTTACATATAATCAAATTTTTAAAACCTCCATGGACCCATAATAAAATAAACAATTCTTGTCCACTAAAATAATTTGGGACTGTTTGTAGCCAAAGCAGAGTTTTACCTTCTTCTTTGTTTTTGTATGCGTTTCTTTTAAGGTTTCTATAAATATATTATAAACTTCAGAGCTTATACTCTATGAGAACCTGATCATGCAGATATTGAAAAGTAAATAAAGAGAAAGATTACTAGTGATATGGCGTTTTTATCTGAATTATACTCAGGTGATAACTGGTATTTCTTGTGGTGTGTCTCCCTCTGGTGGATTTTCGTTAATCCGTTTTTAATATGAACCATACACACGGCCTAATTTTTGTCTTGCAAGATAATATTCACACAAGATAAAATGAATATTGTACATTTTAGCAACTAATTTTATTGCTTCATTTGTGGTGCAAGATACCACTGTTGATAGCACTCAGATTTCAGCTAAAGCACACAAGCCTGATAAAGTTACAAACAAGGCTGCATACAAGACATCACTGAAGTCATGTAACAAACTGATCACATCATATAACATATTTTGTTCATACATTCATTTCTCATATCACTTTCTCACAGTAGAACTGCATACGAACACATAAAAACAGTTGAATGTATTCATTTTCAGTTTTAAGAATATTCTCCAAAATAAACAAAGATGTATCCAATTAATATTAACACATTTAATGAATAAATACAAAAAAACAGGATGTGAAGTCACAGATGCTTAAGAAAAATGTACACATTCCTATACAGACAATGTTTCAGGGCCCTTTGTATTGAACTCCACCTAACAGAAGAATATGCATCTTTTCTAACAAAATGTTTAGCAAAGTACTGCTTGTAACCACTTGACTTACTCGACCTGTACAGCACAGAATTATGCAAATCCTTCAATTAAAGGCTGCTTAAGTCCTGTTCAAACTGAATGGAGTGCAAATGCAATGAATAATAAGAATGAACAAAGCCACCTTTATAAATATTGCTAGTAATAAACTGAGTGATGTATGACATACATCTCAATGTCCTACAGTGGAAAATGTAAAGACATGGTCTGACCTTTTCTGACCTCCAAGCCTTCTGGGAAACCTTGTGTTACTTCAGTCTTTACTGAAGGACATAAAGATAATCTCAGCGTGGAAGTGAGCACATGCATTCAAAAGGTTGCACAGGTTCTGCATCATGTCCGGATCTCCATTGTGGTTACCTGTTTCATTTTAATATATAAGATACAATTATACAGTGCTTTGTTGGCAAGGGATAGCAAGAGTATCAATTTGGTCTGACAAAAGGTACTAATAGTCTGGAAGTTAAAGAACATTTAATAACTTGTTTTAAGAGTGTCTAGTTTCTCACAAATGCAAAATACAGAATCTAAATGACACTGCAATTTACATACAACTTTCAACCATAACATTTAAACCACTGATGGATGAATTGAATAACATTGATTATTTGGTTGCAATGGCACCTATCTAGGGGGGCAAGTGCACAGTCCGTTCTTAAAATTGATGTGTTAATGAAGCAAGACAAAATGGGGAAGCAGAAGTATCTGAGCAATTCTGATGGACAAAATGACAGAGATGGAGCAACTCCAAAATAGCAAATCTTGTGGGATGTTCCTGGTGTGCCGGGGTTATTACCTACCAGAAGTATTCAATTCTGCAATTCTGCCTCTAATAGAAAGATAATAGAACACGGAGCATCACTGACTGGTCAGTGTCTATACTGACCTCTGTCCATTGTCACGGGCAAGCTGGTAGAGGGACAGTGCAATGCTCTACGGAAACTCTGGGTCTTGATTACAGTACAAGCATTAACAGTTTAATAAAATAAATGAGGGGCGAAATTGTTACAGCATAGGCTAAATCATTGGGAGATCCCCCGAGGTGCTGCAGTCATTTATGGCCAGGAGTCCAAGAGAGCACAAATGGCTTTGCTCGCTTTGTTAAGTAGGATAGCCTTATCTCAACCCCATCAATAAGCACGATGCTAGTCAGCACAAGCTTCTCTTAACAGAATTGGCAGTCAGTGTTCTCCTCCAAGTACGTTCCGCTGCCCAGTGACATTGTCTTAGGAGCAGCAGCAAAAATATGATTTGGCTGACTTCAATGGACCTGGAAGAAGCACATGCTAGCCTTCACTCTCTCAGTGTTGGTAGTATCGCATGCTAGAGGGAGCCCAAGCTAGTGGGTCTTGAAGACAACCAAATTAGGCAGAAAATTGGAGGAAAAAATAATCAAGCTTTTGAAGGTGGACAGTTGCAGTGTGAGGTGCTTTTCAAAACCACCTTCTTTATAGCACAAAACAAAAAAATTGGTCATGAGATAGAGTATCCTCCTTTCAAAAAGCTGAGCACACATCAAATTATGGAATCTACCTTTATGAGAAATGTTTGTCAGAGATGCACCAAGCTATTAAGAGTACACTTGTAGATGATGTTGATAAGGCTGCACTAAATGTCTAAAATGTTTTCTTTAGTACTCAATGAGTCTTGTGATTAAGCTTACGAGTTGTACCCCACCCCCAAAAAAGTGTCTAAAACACCCCTTTTTTTAATGCATTTAGAAAAATTCATTTCAGGCCCTAACAACACTGGAATAACATGTTCCAAACAGCAAATACGTTTTACATCAACAAAAGCATCGGAGATGTCACCGTCATCAAATCCGTTAAGGTGCGTGCAAACCTGAAGCCATGGTTTACAGCAGAAGTCCACAAACTGCTGAAAACACAGGATGCTGCTTTTTTAGAGCAAACAACGCTGAAATGCTCAGAGCAGCCAGGACCAACCTCTCCCGGGGCATCAAGCTGGCAAAGCGTGAGTATGCCAAGAGAGTCAAAAACCACTTCACCTGTTCAAGGGATGCAAGACGCATGTGGCAGGGCATCTAAGCCATCACCGACTACAGGACCCCGCCGCATGCATGACACACCAACACCTCTCTCCCCGGTGCACTCAATTCCTTCTATGCCAGGTTTGAGGCCCAGAACATTGAGCCAGCGCAGAAGACCCCCCCCCCACCCGACAATCGAGTGCTGTCACTATCTACAGCCAGTGTGGGAAAGATTCTTGCCAGTATCAACCCACACAAAGCCGCTGGACCAGACAACATACCCGGCCGTGTGCTCAAAGCCTGCACTGACCAGCTGACTGATGTCCTAGTGGACATCAACACCTCCCTCAGCCAAGCTACCGTCCCACAGTGCTTCAAGGCCACCACCATCAGACCTGTACCAAAGAGGTACACAGTTTCAGAGCTTAATGACTATTGCCCAGTAGCATTTACTCCAATCATCATGAAGTGCTTTGATCGGCTAGTCCTGAGCCACATCAAGAAGCAGCTCCCCCCCCCCACACTGGACCCACTGCAGTTCGCATACCGTACAAACCAGTCAACAGACGACACAATCTCCCTCGCACTACACCTGGAACACCACAACACCCATGTGAGAATGCTGTTCATCGATTTCAGCTCAGCATTCAACACCATCATCTCCCAACAGCTGATCAGTAAGTTGGACCTGCTTGGACTGAACACCTCTACCTGCAACTGGATCCTGGACTTCCTTACTGGAAGACCTCAGACAGTCCAGATCGGCAGTACCAGCTTGAACACCATCACTAAGCACAGGTGCCCCCAGGGATGTGTACTACTCTTTACACTGCTGACTAACGACTGCACCTCCAGTTCCAGCATAAACCACATCATAAAGTTAGCAGATGCCACCAGAGCTATGGGGCTTATCAGGGACAACGACAACATGGCATACAGAGAGGAGGTGCGACGGCTGTGGGTCTCATGCAAGAACAATAATTTGTCTCTTAATGTTGACAAGACAAAAGAGCTGATTATTGACTTCAGGAAGACCCAGGCTGGCCACCTTCCACTCGAAGGTGCCATGGTGGAGAGTGAGGAGCACCAAATTTCTTGGTGTTCACATTACAGAAGACCTCTCCTAGACCAACAACATCGTGTCCTTGACCAAAAGTGCCCAACAGTGCCTGTACTTTCTGCAACGGCTGAGGAAGGTGCACCTCCCCAAACCCATTCTCACCACTTTCTACAGAGGCACCATCGAGAGCGTCCTGACCAGCTGTATTACAGTCTGGTATAGAAACTGCCATGCCTTTGACCGCAGAGCCCTTCAGAGGATTGTGCGGACTGCTGAACGCATCATCAGCAGCCCTCTACCAAGCCTGCAGGACATTTACACCTCCCGCTGCATCCGTAAGGCCACCAGCATTGTGGAGGACCCCCACCATCCCTGCGACGAACTGTTTACTATTTGAACACTGCCCTCACACGGCAATACTTGCACAACTGATACATTTGCAAGATAACTACATTTTTTATTTACATTTAAGGTACTCAAGTACACTTGCACTGTTTTTATTTATTCCTACACTACTCTCTTCAGTACATTTGCACTGTCTCTTCTCTCTTGTTGTCTTTAGTGTTTTTATAACTGTATGCTGTATACAACAATGTAGTGTGGCCATGATTATAGATTTTTAATAATACGGAAAATCATACAATTATATTTATAACTAACTATATAATTGTGCTTGTTTTTAATCACTTACAGTTTTACAACAATTGAGTAGATAAAAAAAAAGTATAATGATGTATATATGAATTGATATAAATGTATGTGCGCATGTGTGTATGTGTGTGTATATATATATATTGTTGCCTATATTGGTCTATCTCCACATCCCCTCTCCCTCTCCCCTGTTGTGAGTTATGTCTTAATAATCATGTGTTTATGTGCTTGTTGCTGAGGTGTTTTTTTTCTGCTCTCACACTGACAGTCTGGGAGGGGCTATTTTTTCTCTCCTCTCTCTCCTCATGTATTCTACATTTCCTTATTTTCGGCTACCTCCCGACTGACCTGTCTATCCCCCCCCAATGTGATGTTTGTGTATATGTATGGTCGGAGGGGCTCAAACAATTTCCTTCGGGATGAATAAAGTATTCCTGATTCTTGATTCTTGATTAATTGATTCTTCTTCTTCTCTCAGCTGCTCCCAGGTTTGCCACTGTGGATCAACCATCTTTATTTCCTTCTATTCTCTGCATCTCCCTCTCTCACACCTACTGCCTGCATTTTCTCCCTCACCACATTCATAAACCTTCTACTATGCCTTCCTCTTTTTCTCTTCCCTGGCGGCTCCATCCTCAGCATCCTTCTCCCAACATACTCTGAGTCTCTCTTCAACACACGTGCAAATCAATGAAATCTCGCCTCTTTCTCTTCCTCTCAAAGGCCCAACTCAAGCTGTCCCTCTAATAAACTCATTCTTGATCCTGTCCATCCCTGTCAATCCCAATGAAAATTATAATATTTTTAACTCTGCCACCTCCAGCTCTGCTTCCTCTCTTTTCGTCATTGCCACTGTCTCCAAACCAAACAACATAGCTGTTCTCACTACTGTCTCGTACACCTTTTACTCTTGCAGCTATCAGTCACAAATCACTCCTGCCACTCTTCTCCACCCATCCATTTCTAATTCACACTTTCCGTTGCTCTGGCCTGTTGACCCCAAATATTTGCACTCCTCCACCTTCGCCAGCTCTATTCCCTGCATTCTTACCATTCCACTCTCCACCCTCCCATTCACATACAGGCATTCTGCCATAGTCCTACTGAATTTTATTCCTCTCCTTTTCAGAGCATATCTCCATCTCTTCTGTGTCTCCTCAATCTGCTCTCTACTCTCACTACAGATCACAATGTTGTCTGCAAACATCATAGTCCAAAAAATGGCTCAGAGCTGATCCTTGGTGTAAACCCTCCTCCACCTTGAATGCATCAGTCACTCCTACCACAGACATCACTGCTGTCACAGTGACTGTACCAATCTCACATACTTCTCTGCCACTTCTGACTTCCTCATACAATATCACAACTCCTCCTTAGGCCCCCTGTCATATGCTTTCTCCAAGTCCACAAAGACACAGTATCCCTCTGTAGTTACTTTAGCTCTTCACATCACCCTTATTCTTGAAAATACTTACTAGTACACTTGTTCTCCACTCATTCTATCACTCTCCAAGATTCCATTAAACAATTTGGTCAAAAACTCCATTGCCATCTCTTCTAAAGTCTTCTGGACTAACAGCCTTTCCATTCTTCCTTTTATTTTAGCTGTCCTTACTTCCTTCTCACTAATCCTCTGCACTTCCTGATTGGAGTGCCACATCCTCTAGCCTTCTCTCTCACTCATTAGTCCCTCGAAGTACTCCTTCCATCAGCTCAACACACTCTCCTCGCCAGCGAGTACATTTCCATTGTTATATTTTACCACCCTAACCTGCTACACATCTGTCCCAGCTTCGTCCCTCTGCCTAGCCAAACAATACAGCTACGTTTCTCCCTCCTTTGTGTCCAGCCTTTCATACAACTTGCTATATGCCTTAGCTTTAGCCTTTCCCACTTCTCTCTTCACATTATGGCTCAACTCCTTATACTCCTGTCTACTTTCTTCATCTCTCTGACTATCCCACTTCTTCTCTGCCAACTTCTTTCTCTGGATACTGTCCTGTACTTTCTCATTCCAACACCAGATTTCATTGTCCTCTCTCTTCTGTCCAGAGGTTACCCCCAGCACCTTTCTAACTGTCTTCCTTACTACTTCTGCCCTCACTGTCCTCCTCTTTTTAACCTCCAAGCTACGCTCTCCAGTCACAACTTTGTCTCCAATCTCCATCAGACTCACCCTCCTACATAGGATACAATCCACCTACGTGCATTTTCCTCCAGTCTTATACATCACTCCAGAATCCTTTTTTTCGTTTTGGGACCAGCACTAAAAAATATACCATCACGCACACCAGTCATGTGACATGCTCAAGGAAATGAGGCATGTCACACAGTATTTAAACAGGGAAGTGGTGTTCTACATTGCTCAGTCACTGAGTCAACTCAACCAGACCAGACCATCATCCCATCTGACTGTGAGGACTCCGGTTTTTCTACCTGCTCTGTTTTTATGCTGTGTCTGTTTGTGTGTGAGAACGTGGATTCTCGGTGGGAATCTCTACTCTCTGTGAGAGTGTTCTCAGATCAACTGCGTGGATCACCTCCTCACTCGCGTTCAACTGCATTTGTGTTTACCGTCCATGCCATACTGGACTATCAGTCCTTGGAAACCCCTGGCTTCTCCAAAAACAACCCCCTCATCTCAGGAACCCAACAACAGATTCTTCAGTGGGGCCTGACCTGTCAGAAGCTTTGGCGAAGGCTGTGACATGCTCCGTGGAGTCCAAGGCCCCCAACTTTGACCTGGAGACCATCCCCGTACCGCATTGTGACCTGGCGGAGGTCTTCAGTAAACATCGTGCCACCCAGCTCCCTCCTCACTGACCTTATGATCTTTCTATTGACCTCCTGCCAGGCATGGTATCGCCCTACGGCCGACTATTTTCTCTATCTGTGGGGAAACAGAAGGCTATGGAGGAGTATGTGGTGGAGGGTCTTCACCATGGGACCGTCAAACCCTCCACCTTCTACACTGCCACTGGGTTTCTTTTTTGTAAAGAAAAAAGATAGGGACCTCTGACTGCTACTGGGGACTTTTTTTTTTACAGTGATCACTGTACTCCGGCATCACCGGCATCATCTTCCACTCACTAATGCCACCCTGGACGCCCCCTCTGGTGCCACCATTTTCACCAAGCTGAATTTAAGAAGTGAGTGGAAGACAGCTTTTATTACTCCAACTGGGCATTATGAAACTCTGGTAACGCACTTTAGCATAGTCCAGCAGTACCGCAAGTTGGAAAAATGAGCTTTCTACCAGCGCTTCACCACATTTCTGGGTTTTGTCATCTCTTCCCGGGGTGTGGCCATGGATCCCATGATGTGAAAACCACCATTCTGACCATCGTAGATTGTTTCTCCAAGGCTATTCACCTGGTGGCTAATTCCAGACTCCCCTCGGCCAGAAAGACCACTGATTTAGTGCTGGAGCATGTAGTCCACCTGCATGGTTCCCCCAGGACATCGTCTCAGACTGAGGGCCCCAATTTGCCGCCAGGTTTTGGAAGGCCTTCTGCCATCTAATAAATACCACCTGTAGTCTCTCTTCAGGATTCCACCCACAGACTAATGGTCAGATGGACCAGAACAACCAACAGCTGGAGTGCTTTCTGAGATGCTTTGTAGCAGATTGTCAGTGCTCCTGGGCCTGCTAACTTATCTGGGCTGAGCTTTCTCACAACCTCCACTTTTCTACCGCCAGTCCGTTTGAGCTATGCTAAATAGGAACAATTTAGTACAATTTAGTACTCATACTCGGTTATTAAAACAACTGTAAAATGCCTGAATATCTTGCTATTACAATTCCCTTTAGTAATCAAGCAATTCCCATACTTATACATATTCAGAAATTTAAGTTTCAGTGAAACATTCATGAAGTCTTTGTGTTCCTTTGTCTGGCTCTGTGGCCACACGGCCTGTCACCCTGAACAATACCCTGGCTAAGACATGGCTTTTCCTTAAAATTTGATTACTGCATCTAGTATTCCACGACCACAATTCAAAAGGAGATGACTATCGTAATCGTAGTCGACTATTAATGCTGAACATTTTGAGATCAAACATGACAAGCAAAATTTTGAAGAAAAAGAAACTTATAGATATTTTTGACCAGATACAAACTCTTGGCTTCACTATTTGAAATAGGAAGTATTAACCTTACACCGGATCACTTATTAAAGAAAACACATTTACAAATTCAAGTAATTGTGAAAGCATATAAGAAACACAGACATTGATCCTTTACATAGACACATCTACAATAATTTAAACATAGAGGGCAGGAGGCATATTTGCAACAGTCAAAGGATTTGCTTTGAAACAAATAGGAATTACCAACATGAATCTGTGTGACACTGGTCTCTTCCTGAGGCATGCAGCGTAAGGGGCGGTTAAGTAACTGTGTGTGTGTGTGTGTGTGTGTGTGTGTGTGTGTGTGTGAGGGTGACCGGGAGGTCAACATAGGTTCAACTGTCCTGAAGTCTCTAAGTGGTTAAATTAGAGTTGTAAAGATGCTTCATCAGCATTTGACACAGCACAGGCCTCCTTGATCAAACAACGGAGCCTTGTTCTGGTCCTGTGTTGGCATTCTGCAAGGTGGGGCGGGGTAAGTGTATGTGTGTGTGTGATAGTATAGATGGACATGGAGGGAAACAGAACCTTCTGTCCTCTGAATTCTGACCATTTGGTGAATGGAAGGGTCCTTGTGGGATAATAGCTGTGATTCACTGATAAGAGACACTGGCTGTTATCTCCTTTTGTTTGTCCTTCTGGACGTGAGAGATACTCCAGACTCCCCCTTTGTTCTGCTTAGTCAGGATGAAAAGGGGGGGGCAGGTGGTGTCTGGTGTGCAGGTCAGAGAAGGCTCTTTCTCTTACTCAATGAAAAATGCTCTGATCCTACAGCTACGTTTCCAACCTCTGATGTTTGGATCAGTGGAGTTACATATACTAATGTAAAGTGACCATTTGTCATATGTGAACCACAGCATGCACTGTGAACAGCACAATTCTTTCTCTGCATTTAACACATTCACCCGAGCAAAGCGGTGGGCAGCAAGGAACACAGCGCCCAGGGAGCAGTGTGGGGGACAGTACCTTGTTCAAGGCTAACTCAGAGGTGCCACTAGCAGTCCTGTGATTCAAACCCACAACCTTCTGATTGCAGGGGCAATGCTCTAGCCACCATATACCGTTGCTGAATGATACTTATCACAATTTTAAAAAGACTGGGTGGGGGGCGCTATAGAATGCAGGTGGGCATCTCTTCAGCTAACACATAAAACAGATTCACTGTTTTCTTGTCATATAAATTCAAACGATGCAAAAGTACAATAACAAACATATAGATTACATTTTTATGTCACCTATAAACCATTCAGGCAGTCAACTTGACTTCTTGTGCTGGGGTCATAATATGAATGGTTACTGTATGACTAATTTGCAACAGTGAGCAACTAATTTACAGATAAATTATTACATTAAATGTTCTGAAACATTCAGCACTGGAAGATTAGTAATCCCTGATTTCACACAGTAAATTGCATACACCTGTACTTTCTCAGACTTATACTTTTAACACACAGTGCACTGGTGTGTGTGAAATGATTTCAGTCATCGGTCGATTCCAGCCGTCTGCTGGCACATGGCTTTAATAAACAGAAGATAATAGATCCATCCTGCTTCTTTGGGAAACCCTATTAAGGTAATTAGTTTGAGGAAATGTATTGGAATGAACTCCTCAGATGGTGTGTCTGTGTGTGTGTGTGTTTGTGCGTGTGTCTCTGGGTGTGCTAGCATAAGTGCGGAAACAAAAGAGATTGGGAAAATTTAATGACTCCCAGGGATGTAATCAGCAATGGCTTGGTGGTGCTTCTAAGTGTCAATTTTGTTTGATGGTATGAAGATGAGAGTAGAAAAGGTATGAAGATGAGAGTAGAAAAGGACTCATTTTTTCTCTAAAGATTTATTCTTTACCGGTTTGTGACACACATACATATATATATATATATATTGTGCCATGTTAGTAGAGCAATGTAAACAGAGCACCGCAAACAGAGTGACCAGAGTAATGTAAACAGTGTAATGTAAACAGAATGACCAGAGTAATGTAACAGAGTGACCAGAGTAATGTAAACAGTGTAATGTAAACAGAGTGACAAGGGTAATGAAATCAGAGTAATGTAAAAGAGTGACCAGAGTAATGTAAACAGTGTAATGTAAACAGAGTGACCAGAGTAATGTAAGCAGAGTGATCAGAGTAATGTAAACAGTGTAATGTAACAGAGTGACCAGAGTAATGTAAACAGTGTAATGTAGACAGAGTGACCAGGGTAATGTATACAGAGTAATGTAAACAGAGTGACCAGAGTAATGTAAACAGAGTAGTGTGTAGCAACATGTACAGTGTAGCAGCACATGATGTAATAATCAATCAGATATGATATGAAATATGAAAGTGAATGTTATGAAATATGACAATGAATATGATATGAGGTCCTGTTTCAGTCACTTACGGTAATGCTATGAGGGGGACATGTTCTGATTTGACTCGAATGGCCTGAGGATAGAAGCTCCTCTTGAGTCTCTCTGTTTTGGACATTATGGTGCAGAACCTTCTGCCTGGTGCAGAACCTACAGTCCATTACTGGGGTGAGACGAGTCCTTTAAGATCTAAGCTGCTCTGGACCTACATCTCCTGGTGAAAATGTCCTGCAGGGAAGGGAGAGCTGACCTGCAGGAGCATTCTGCCACACAGATCACTCTCTGAAGAGCTTTTCGTCCTGAACACAGCTATTTCTATACCAGGACGTGATGTTCTGTGTGAGGATGCTCTCCACAGCGCCTGAATAGAAAGTCCTAAGGATTTCTGAGGAGACTCCAAACTTTCTCAGTTCCCAGAGATGGTACAAGTGCTGCCTAGCCCTTTTAGACTGGACCTGAATGTGAGCAGTCCACATCAGGTCTGAGGAGATGTGAACACCGAGATACTTGAAGGACAGCACCCTCTCCACTGAAGTTCTGCTGATGACAAGGGGCTTGTAGTCTCGCTTCTGTCTCCTTCTGAAGTCCACCATCAGGTCATTGGTCTTGCAGACGTTCAGCTGGAGGTGATTGTCCTGACACCACGATGCCAGGTTCTTCACCTCGTCCATGTAGGCTGTCTCATCGTTGTTGGAGATGAGGCCCAACACCACCGTGTCATCAGCAAACTTCACAATGTTTTTTTAACAATGAGTGGGCTCACAGCCAGAAGTGTAGAGGGAGTACAGCAGTGGCGAGAGTATGCACCCAGGTGGCGCTCCAGTATTGGTGGTGATGATGTCAGAGACACCTAATCACCCTCACCACAGACGGCTGTTGAGTCCTAGATCAGCTTTGTGAACAGTCTAACACTATGGTGTTGAACACTGAACTGTAGTCTAGACCGAATCCCCAATTCAACTGACGTGCATGTCTTTGGCCTATGGGAAAAACTGGAGACCCCAGAGGAAACCCATGCCACTACGAGGAGAACATGCAAACTCCGCACACATAAGGCCAGGACACAGAGACACCCCCTCAAGCCACATCACTTCACCTGAACCCCCTTCAGCACGTCCATTCACTTTTTTCCCCATCATGGTAAATAAAGAGCACCTTGCAGTGATTTTGGTTAAAGCAATCAAGACTGTGGTCCATGTCTGAAGCCTCGCTATGTGGCACTACATTGGTGGAGAATGCAGGCATCACACACGAACCAGAACCCTCCCACGGCTGGACCCCTGACACCAAAGACCCTACTGCAACATCTCCTAGAAGCCAGCATCCAACAGGCGCATTTCAGCCAGGAACTCACTAGGGGGCTTCACAGCACCACACAAGGGCTGATGGCCATGAAACAAGGACCCGACCTGACATCCTCTGACCCCTCCAGGGAGGCAAGGGCTGCTGACTAAGTTGACCCTGGAGGATGATGTCAAAGCCCAAAGGTGGGCCAACATTCAATCCCCCTTCTTAAACAAGGAGGCTCAGAGGGCGTATTACATGCTGGCGGAGGACCAAGCGTGGGACTATGGTGTCCTATGGGAGGAAGTGTTGATGCAGTGTGGTTTCTCCTCCCAAGGGGCAGTGATAGAGTTTCTAAAGTGGACCTACGACCTGAAGAGGGAGCAAAGAGGTCAGATGGAACAGTTGATGTGGATCGTGAAATGATGTCTCCAAGCAGATCGCCTTTCTGTGTTAGAAGTAATGGAGTGGATGGTCCTCGACCACTACTTGCGCTGCCGCTGAAAGAAAGGAAAGTGGTTAGCATGGAGGAGCCCCGGATGCAAAGAGAAATGATGTGTGCGCTGGAGATGGCTGTGACAACCCTCGAGATGGATCGAGGAAAGCAGAAAGTTTCCCCCAGGAAACAAGGAGAGATAGATGCCCCCCCCAACCAACACTGTGTACCAACAGGAGATCCCTGGCCAAGGCAGTCATTGGTGGATGAGCTGATGCCCTCTGAACTGAACGAACATCCAGCACCTGAAGCTGTGGCTAGCAGGGTGTGCAATGCACATAGTGAGGAGCGGCTCCTACAGGTAGAAGGAGCACTCATCAAGACCCTGCTGTACACCGAGAGCTCCATAACATAGGTGAAACCCTCCGCCCTCCCATGGGACATATACCCCTGTGGACAAATGGCGGTCTTTTGTGTCCATGGAGCTGTCCGCGAGGTATCGGCAAGTGAGTTTTCCAGGGAGCAGAGGCAGAAGTGAGAGGCTGCAGAACTGCTGGGAAAAATTGCGCATTGTGAGGAGAAGGAGGACCAGGATCCAATGGCCTGGCTGCAGACAATGTGTTTCTTAGTAAAGAACGGCCTCCTTTATTATCATTGTGATAGTTGTGGGGAGACGGTCACCGTCCTGGTCCCTCCCTGAACCTGAGTGGATTCCATGCTGCACCTGGTCCACAGTCACCCTCTAAGAGGGCACATAGGTATTATTAATACTTTAGAAAAATTGCATGACTGGTTACACTGGTCAGGGATACAATTCGATGTACGGCGATATTGTCAGTGCTGCCCCCAGTGTCAGCGTATCTCAGCAGTTAAGCCAGCCCCGGCTCTGCATATTCCACTACCTATAACTGAGGTGCTGTTTGAGAGGGTGGGGATGGATCTCATCAAGCTGCTGCCAAAATCCGCCCCGGGGCATGAATACACATTAGTCATAGTTGATTATGCAATCCGATATCCCGAGGCTGCCTGACTAGTAGGCACTTCATGTATGTCACAGACAATGTACCACTACAGTGGATGGCTAAGGAAGCCAATAATAATATCCAGATTGCCCAGTGGTTTTTGGCACTACAGGACTTCTCGTTCACGTCATGTACTCCTGCAGGTTGGTAGAATTACCGTAGGTTGCAGCATAGCTGAACATGTGCCAGTCTTGGGCAGTCTTGAAGAGCAGAGATGGCACTTGGGGCCCAGATCTTCATCTGCTTAAGAACGGGCTTGGCACATTTGATGGGCTGGGTTTATGCTGGGATCAGCGTGACAGACACGTGATTGAACTAGCTGAGGTGGGGACAGGGCTCAGAGCCATACACACTCGCAATGTTTGTATATACACAGTCCAGCATGTTCGCCCCCCTCATAGGAATGTCCACATGATGGAATTTAGGGAGAACCGACTTAAGATTTGCATGGTTAAAGTCTCTCTCAACAAGCAACAGTGAATCTGTATGAGCGTTTTTGGAGCTTGCTGATGGCTCCATAAAATTTGGCCTGCGTGTTGTTAGTGTTAATGCTGGGTGGGATTTACACCCCAAATATGAGCACAGTGGTGAATTCCCACAGTAAATAAAATAGCCTGCATCTAATGTCCACAAAATCCAACAGCAGCAAGCAGTAACTAAAGATAAGCACATCTGTAAACACACAGCCCCCTCCTCTCATCTCAGTACTCAGTTGACCATTACACTCACTGTAGTTTGTTGTCATGTTGCTAATCTGCTTGGTAAAAACAAAAACACAGCAGGCTCTGACCTCCCGCTGAGTAGTTCACTGGAGTTGGATATAGTCCAGTTTATTGGCCGGGGAGCAAACATTTGGGAGGAAGGAGGATGGGATAGCAGGCCAGCAAGCATTTGCTTTTAGCTTAGCATGGATTGCCACTCACTTGCTGCGCTTCCACTTCTTCACGCACCGCTTGTGATGTCCCCTCCCCCAGCCAGCTGCATGAGGGCCTGGTCGCCATAGCAAGTCGAGGTCACGGAGCTTCAGGAGCAGTCTGTCATTGAGGTAAGTCTCTTAACAGAAGCTGGGTCTAGCGGTTGTAGACATGTTTACCAGCTGTTTGAAGTCACATGTTAACAAAGGTTTGGTGTGGAGTCGAATGAAAAATATAGAACATGTTTTACATCAAAGTGTTGGAAACAGAGAGGCCACTGGGAACTAGTGTGCTGCCATCTTGGACATCCACATGAATGCAAGGACCCAAGGTTTCCCAGCAGAACATTTCCCAGAGAATCACACTGCCTCTGCCAGCTTGCTTTCTTTCTATAATGCATCTTGTTGCCACCTTAGGAAAATGACGCATGCATATGTGTATTCTGCTACTTTTTTGTTTTTGGTAATCATAGCCAGCATTACTATTTCAGTAATTTGTATTATAATAGCCTTCACTCTCCAAACCTTGGGTTTCCATGATCTGTTGTTGGTTGTCTTTTTTAATAAAACCCTACAAGACCTGCTGTATTCTGCATATATTCTGACCACATCAGCCAGCAATCACAATTTCATCCCTGTCAAAATCACTCAGATCCTTACACTTGCACCTATTTCCTGCTTCCAACACTTCAACTTTCTTCACGATCTGACTTTTCATTTGCTGTCCAGAAAAATCCTAACCCCTTCATATGTGCTACTGTAATGATAATCAATGTAATTAACTTTACCTGTCAGTGGTTTTAGTGTATTTGCTGATCGGTATATGTTTCAACAATTCAGTGAGACCTTGAAAAACTCTTAAGAGTTAAAATATGCACTAAAACATGTTCTATGGTTGTAAAGCCAAAAAAAACATGAACATGAAAAATACAAATGATGCTGTATATGGTAGGATATAAAAACAAATTATGATGATTGAGTGAGTCCTTATACCTTCCTGTCGATGTCACTGATGAGGCTGAACAGCATGTGAAGAGAATCCTTTTATTACTCAACCTGGTTACGACTGAGAGTAAGGACTGCTAAGGGCAGTGTTTTCAGTGTGATAAGGCGTTGGCTTTCCGAGCCATAACTGATCTGTTCAGGATGATTTATAACTCGATGTCAGGCTGACTCTTTGTTCATGTCTTTGTTAAACATTGTAATGACAGCAATGGCAAACTCATTGGCAATGGCAAACTGTAATGAAAAAATACATTTATTCTGCATCTCTGTTTGGTGGGCCAGTTCTCATATCGTTGCTGTTATTTCAAAACTTTGTTCTTTTTCTATTTTTAGACCATTTGAAAGTGTCAGATTGTCCTTACAATGTGCAAATGTTTAAAGGTGAATGGAAAATAGAAATGCTACAAAATTGTTTTAAATTCGTACTGTGTTTAAAAACAGCATAGGCTGTACTATACAGCGCTATACGGTGGAGCTCAAAGGAGCAGGTCAGGGAGTGTAATGCAATTCCACATGATTATGCTCAGGGTTGTAGATTAACATACTGAAGAAAATAGCTCAACATTAGTTATCTTAACCTTGATAGTGAAGGTTGTCAGAAAACATGATAGCCTAAAGAAAGGTGGAGGGAGGGATATCAGTTTTAGGCAAAATCCTGCAAACTATATCAAGGCTGAAGTGAAACAATTAATTGGGTGAACTAATCAAGAGGCTTCAGATTGCATTAGCCTTGATGTTGCACCTAGAGAATGTTTATTGTTCACTGCTGGCTGATAAACTCTGTACTTTCAGATGGTAGCCATCATATAACATTTAGGAGACATTTATCAAAAGTGTAACATCACAGCACTTTAAGAGAAGTGATAGCTCTTTCATCGGAAGATTACAAATTTTATCACCAGCAATGCCACAGCCATCCGAGGGCTGGGGTCCAACAGGACATAATTAGAGCCTTGCTCTTTTTAGGTGGGAAATATGATCCTCCCTCTCCCTCCATAGCTCAGTGTGATGCTACCCAATGTGGGCATACATTAGCTGATGCAACTGCTCTCCTCCGAGTGTGCTAAGATGTTCAGAGATGACACTGGAGAAAGTTAGTGAGCTGGGCTATGTGGATGAAGCTAATCGAACCTAGGCAAACTGGAAATGAAACAGACATAACTAACCTAACATTAACCTAATATTAGCATACATCAAAATGTTATTTGGAATGAATAACAGACTGTAAATATATGTACAAACCGGATTCCAAAAAAGTTGGGACACTATACAAATCGTGAATAAAAACTGAATGCAATGATGTGGAG
>JBBJLS010105839.1:0-19538 GCA_037577275.1 Bryconaethiops microstoma
TCCAAGAGTGATATATGTAGGCATTAATTATAGTAGTTGAGGGGATTTGGTTGCCTCTTGGCTTGACTCCAGTAAAGTTACAACCTTTTTTTTTATCAGCGAGATTATACTTGTGTGTGCCCAAGTCAGTTGGCTTTTTGCCTGTGAGGCTTATTTGTTCTTGTCATTCTTTATTATGGGGTTTTAGTTTGCATACTACATATCGCTTCACTCATGGGGTTATTTATTGTTTGTGTTTGGTATGTTAGTTTGTTAGTTTGCAGTCAGAGTGGTTTTGTGGCCTAAATCTTATGAAAAATCAATATGATGGAAAAATGAAGTATTTTATTACAAATGGACAATATAAGATTATGTCTTGAAATGTACAAAACATGTCAAATGTCTTGATCTAAAATATATATACTACAGTACATGTGGCTTATTGTTGTGCAAATGGTATATTTTGTTCTGTTTTAAGTAACATATATTTCTTTTCTTTCAGGATATGCCCCCAGTGTTTTGAATTCTGAATGTTTCTGATCTCTGTAGAAAGCACTTTATTGTATTTAAAAAAACCAAAAAAAACAGTCAATTAATTTTGGGTGGAGACTTTAGTCGTAGATTAAAAACTGGACAGAACAAGCCATTTTGGTCATAGTTCCTCTACTAGTTCTTGTCAGCCAGTCCCGTTCTTCTAATATTGGCTCTGAAAGTTTCAGTTTCTCATTATTAAAAGGTGGTGTTTTAATGTGTTCCTTCAACAGAATGTAGGTGTTTTAAAAATGCATAACTGACAGTTTAAAAACAGTTATTGACATTAATAATACTCCAGAGGTCTCACCACATATGTTATGGGAAACAACAAAATTCTTTATAAGAGGCTTTTGCAGTTAATTTGCTTCTAAAATTCAGACATAGCATGCCTAGAGGGTGGAATTCCTCATCTGCAAAAAACATAGCTTAGAAAAAAGGAAGACCTTGTCAGGGCACAATCAGGATTCCTATTGCTTAAAAGAAGGCAAGTTGATTATGAGTAATCAGAAGGGCCCCGTAAACTCTTGGCACCAAATCTCAATATGCCTGGAAGTCTTGCCTCAGTTAACACCATTAGGGATTCTAGTGAATCAGTTACTAAAACCTTGAAGACAACACTATTTTTTAAGACTTCTTTTCAAAACTGTATACATTTGACCTATCTGTTGACCTTAAGGAAATTGATGAATTTACGATAATTTTTTCTGATAATTTGCAGCAGCGTCTTTTGTCATATTTTGGATAATGCGCCCTCTCAGCAATCACGTTCTGCAGTACTTTCACTGAACACCAAAAGGAAAAGCCTAGAATGGCATATTAATTCTTTATTGACAGGATCTAAATTATTCACTTTTTACTCATGGAGCTCACATGTACTAATTTCAGAATTTTTAAAAGCGCTTTTCTTGTCCAGGCACCTCCTACTCCAGGTCCCTCAGAATTCGCTGATGGTGTTTACTGGGATAGTTTGTTAATGACCCGTCCTCTGGCTAAGCCCTTCACAGTAGGTAGCTCAACTTGGGGGTTTGTCACGGCTAAATTTATAGCTAGGGATAGTCCAGTGGATGTCATTGGGATAGAAAGCTTTTCTTATCTAGGTATCACTGTGAAATAGGGTGTAGTCTCGAATAACGTTTTTACAACCTCATAGAATTGATGTCATCAATGAATCCATTACAAAATCACACGGATTAATTTCACAGATGGATATTCATGTATGGCTTTTGCACACCTCGTATGTTATATATGGAAAAAAACATGATTGCATGTAAACATGTGGATACATGTTTGAAAATGTTTGATCAGCACATTTCAAAATATGGTCATACAAAAAGAAAAGGAAAAAAAAAACCATGATCACACAATTTAATGACATCATGTATTTACTTGTGAATATGTGGATTTTTAGATGCTTAACAGGCAAATTATGTGACATATTGTAGTAGTATTCTCAATGGAAATTCATCCATTCAGGATTTTTGCCTCCTGTGGTATCAAGGCAGATACAGCCCAGGACAGAAAGCCCAATGTTACAGGATAAGAGGCAGGACTGGCACTGTCACTGAGTACGTTTCTGTTTTCGTTTATGGCATTTAGCAGATGCTCTTATCCAGAGTGACATACACCGGTGCTTAAGTAGTCCACATCTGTTCTTCATACCTGTAAAGCTACACTAAAATCAACATCTGATTTTAACCAAGTCACTGCCAGCTAACCCTTAATAAACCCTGTCAAAAGAAAACAGTCAGAGGTTAATACACAAGTAAGGACAAACTTTTTAAATATAAAGAAAATGACGTATGACAGAAAACGACCAAGCATTAGAGCGGAATCGCTGCATGCACTGTTTAATTGTCTGAGGAACTGATGTTAATGTCTGTTGCATTCTTCAAAGAAAACAAAGGTTTAAATATGCATGTTTATTCTGGAACAGTCAAAAACAAAAATCGCATCAGAAGTATGCGTTATCGCAGAGCATATTCAGTTGGTTTATGGCCCAAACTGAAGACTTGACTTCAATGCTTCATCACTGTGGGAAGGTATTTATTTGATTTTTGTTTGTTGTATGGACTGCTGCAATGTTTTCATTTTGTCCCAAGACTTAACTTTTAGGTGGCCCTTTAGATCTGAGACCAACCCGGCTAGAAACCTTTTTTTCCTTTTATATCTACAACCGACAAGAAGGCTTTTATTTAGGGTCATATTTAAAATGATTGCTGTTTGTAGTATCGCTTTAATCATGAGAGGTGGGTCAGGCTGGTGTTTGTGTCAAAGTGCTTATGTCAGCCAAAGTGAAGTGTTTGAGCAGCTCCAATGGGAGCCATGTGGGAGGCAAAGCTCACCCAAACTGTTGCTACTTTCTCTGTATTATGATTCATTTCTCTCTCTCTCTCTCTCTCTCTCTCTCTCTCTCTCTCTCTTCCCCACACACACATGCACACCTTCTCATTACTCTTTCATTCTGCCCAAGGACGTTTGTCTTTTCATTTGGAGAACAGTTAATTAACCCAGGGATTTAACGATATTTACGCCTACCCTGGAAAACCCAGGCTGTCCCAAGTCCCATTGCATAATCGGCAAATATGTAATTTTCCCCCCACAGAGAAAGCCGAACTAATCTCAGCAGTGTGGACTCTCATGTGCATCTCTTTCAGCATTGCTTCCATTCAGAAAGCCATGCAACGTGCACCCGTCGGATGAACTATCGGCATCATACAGTATGGTCGTGTCTCTGGTATTTTTTTCTCCACACAGGTGCGCTAGGGTTAAATTACACTACAGCAGTCCAGCTGAGAAAACATGGACAGGAGCGAGCGGTCATTTAGAGCAACAATCTGGTCTGAATACTTACTTGCTCTGCACCTGGGGCCCAAATCTGCTGCGTGACTCAGTCAAAACCTCACGTGGACACGTTGCGATTTGAGCTTTGTCAACAGAGGAAGTCATGCTGAATGTTAAGAGGTAGATTCTCTTCCAGCTAAGGTCAGGGGTTATCTTGTCATCTCTTTATTTACCAATCAATGTACTGTTTATCTAGGCATTACTAACAACTTGTAGGATCATTTTAAAGGCTCACAGATTGTACTGTCATCTCAATCCAGTGGCACGGCATCAATAGCCAGAGCTATTCAGTGTTATCGTCAAGGCATGTGGTGCCATAAGTGACAGCTTGAAAAAGGGAGCAATTATGTAGGTCATAAGTGTCAACTTTAGTTTATGCTGAGCGCATGAACTCGACAGCAACAGCTGATGAACTCATCCACGTCAGGAGAGTTCAGTGCACTCCGAGGAGCTATGATTCACACAAAGTGTGCTTACCGAACCTCAGGAGAGACAAATCATAACAAAAACTCCAGTACAATGCCTTCAGTCATCAAGTAAATAACCTGTTGAAGACATCTCTCCACCCAGCGAACTTACTGAACCACACTGGAGCTCACTAAATAAACACAGGCAGAGTTGCAGCACCAACGTCTGGAGGCACCATCAAGGGCACTGAGAAACAAACAAACAAAAAAAAGAGCTCAGAAAAGCTTTGCATGTTTGCAGTCACAAAAAAGGGCCTTAGCTGCATGTCAATTAACACTTTCAGGCCCAACTCTGATAGAGATTTAACAGACGGTAATGATCTGTGACATTTTCACTCATCTAAAAGGAATGAGGTGATTCTTCACTGGAAGCTGATGCTGCACCAAAAGGCTGAGTTTACTCATTTAATATGGCTATTAAAAGCAATGCTTGCAAATGATCAGTTATGAAACCTGTGCTTTATTGTGGGAGTCAGAAATGAAAGTACTTTTGGCCAGTTTAACAAACACAATTAATCCTGGTGAGATTTCAGGTGAAAGTACATTGCATAATGCATGTGTGGGATGCTCCCTTATCTAAAGCTAGTGGATTTTAGAACACAGTGTCTGAGGACTGGAACTAATTCTTCTCAGAATATCTACGAGATGAGTGGTGTTACTGTGCTACGTGACAGGCATAGTTTTTTTTTTTTTTCTGAAACTTTAGCCTGGGACATGGTGTAGTGGAACGCCGTGCAAAGAAAACAGAATAAGCTGAATAAAAGGCCTGAAAGGTTTAAAGTATCAGTATTATGTCACTTTATAAGTGCAAGTAGTACACACTGTTCACTTACATTATGGTATTATCATGGGAACACTTTGAAAATCCTTTTTTTTTTTTTACACCATTTTCCAGCTGAACTTTATTCTTGTGAATGTGAACCTTTATGCTCTGAAAAGTTAAACAGACCTTTGTTTATTTATTCCAGCAGATGTTAACTCCATTAAGTCATGCAAGTTTATTATCAAGTGATTAAGGAAAGGTGCTACACTAGATTTTCGTCTCGTCAGGAAGATTTTTGATGAATTACGTTTGCATTTGTTCATGCATGTTGATACAATACACACATACATACACACACACCCACACACACCCACACACATACACACATCTATATGTATTCATAACATTTTGCATGTTTGCTTCTATTTAACAAAGGATTTCACAGATGAATTTATGCTAGTCTTTGGACTAAAGAGAGAGAAAATATTTTATCATTACTAGGTCTGCACAATATATCACCTGCTAATTGTTACTGGAATACTGTTTTTTTCAATATATCAATACATTTGAATTGTGTTAGTTTTGTGACCTCTCAGAAAAGTGGGATTTAACAATGGGCTGTTTTTGTCTCCATATATGGACTGTATGGGAGTAGTGAATGTACCCTTCGAAACAATATTTTTAGACTTTAAATCTTGTAAGTCCAGAAAAGTGGTGATATTTTGTCCATATCATGCAGCTCTAATCATAACAATGCACTAAATTGTCTTGATTATACAATACAAAACAAAATTTCATTAAAAACTATGTATGTTAAAGATTTCAGTCAAATCTTTTCAGGAAAAAACAACACCTGACTTCAACAGAGGGTTAGAGTTTTGTTTCGTTTAAAATGTGCACATGTAGGCTAAGTAGATGTATTTAGATGTTTTATTTAAGCATCTAAATAAATACCCTTTTTACTTGCAAAACTATTTTTAAGAAAGCAAGAGATCAGCTGGTAATGATTCATTGTAATATCTGATGTTTGAAAAAGTACCTGTGAAGCCTCACATTAAGACTTTATATTCAACGATTACTCTGAATTATTCGGAAACTGCTATGAAGCTTTTAATTATGCAGTTATGAGAGTGATAAATTGAAATATGGGCTCACATATGGACCTTTAGAGTTAAGAGCTATTTTACTGTTCCTGTAAAGTGTCTATCAGATATACAAGGTTGGCCACAGTGTAAAAACACCTAGACTTCAGGCCTCCATAAATTCAATCAGCTCGCGTGTCATCTGGGGTTTCTGACTCCTGGCACGCAAGGCAGTATTGTTTTTGTGGGCACACAGCTCCTACAGGTAGGGCGGCACGCAGCCCTGCGCAGGGATGACGAAAGTGGGCACAGGGCCAAAACAACGGCTGTCTTTCCATGAGAGCCTCTCTCAGGCCGACAGCAGTGCTGAACACTCTGACTTACAAGTGCAACAATGCGCACACAGCAGCACCTCCAGGCATGAGGAGTAATGTTTAATCTCTCGCTCTGTCTCTCCATACACGCACACTGGCTTTCCTCACACACACGCAGACACACGCGCGCGCACACACACACACACACACACACACACACACACACACACTTCGACTGCCTTTGCCTTGAAGCACATACACACATTCTCTTTCTTCGTCTTACAAATATGCCTTCAAACCCAGACGTAGACATGACCTACAGTACTGTGTAAAAGGTCAGAGACCACCCTTTTACCATTTATTTCATTTCCTTTCAAAACGGCCATTAAGTACAAATTATTCAATTTCCAGCGCTAGGATAAAAGCAGAAAATGTGCATTTAACAAAACTTTACACATAAGCCTCAAGAACTAAACAATGTCTGTTGAGTATTTAGTGTGTCCACACTTTGCCTTTATTACAGTTTTTATTCCTTTCAGGAGACTCTTTTTGTTTTCCTGCAGAAATCTGCAGGGATATTTTTCCATGCTTCCTGTAAACACCTCCAAAGTACAGTCTTAGAAGATGGTTGCATTTTCTGCTTCTCACGATCCGAGTAATCCCAAACTTTCAATGATGTTGAGGTCTGGGCTCAGGGGTGGCCAATCCATTGTTCTGAGAACACCCACAGCTTCTTTACCCGATTTGCAAATGTTCTTCTTTTTTGTCTGTTTCTTTTTCTCAGTAACAGTTTCTTGAACTCTGCCCATCCTTTCAGACCCACAGCATTGAGTCATCTTCTCACAGTGGAGGGATGGACACACTTACCTGTGCATTTTTGTTTCAGATCTGAAGTAAGAGTGGAGCTTGTTTTTTTTTTTTTCATCTCTAAGAGTCAAAAGCCTTAAGTGGTGTTTATCTGACAGTGACAATTTTAGTGGTCTGTCAGGTCTTGCATGGTTGTTAGGATTCCCAGTTTCTTTATACCCTTTAATACAAATCTTTGGAAACTCATGTTTTTCCTTTGTACATTATCTTATATTGTGTATCCCCTCAAAGATCTCTGAGCTGAAAAATGCCCCATCACAACCCAACCATACTAGATAAGGTACAAAACCACTCATTCTCTCTCTCTCTCTCTCGCATGGTTAACCCAGTCATGAATCCAAGTCTGTAACACACAAGGGGAGGAACCACATGCCAATCCTGACAGTTTCATCATCATTGCCCTTTCAGAGAAAAGATTTACAATCTGACAGCCATTTGGAGCCGATTACCAACATTCACTTACACACTCACGTGTCCAGCACCAGATCTGCTGTTTGCCCCGAAGGCTTCTCTTCAGCTGCTTAGAGGCTTTCCCAACTGTAATCCAATTTGCAGCCTGAACAGGCCATGTTTTTACATTCTTTAAGATGTATGATGTTGCACAATTAATGGCAGTAAATCAGGTATGCATAAATCAAGCAACGAGCGTTATCCAGTTAAAGGGGTGGAGTTCAAATGCATAAATCTAGCTAAAAGCATAGTAGCTTTTAGTTTCTAACTCCAGGTACATATATAAAACACAAACACTTGCATTCCTTCTGCATTTTAATACATCGTCTATTGACTTTTAATGCATGCTTACACTGCGTCTCAGGTTCCTTGCGGGCGTATAACTGCTACGCCCAGACCTTACATATGGCCAGCTGCATACTTTTGTTTGGCTTTCACCATTGCAGGCGACAGGAATAGAGAGAGGGGGCAACATACAAAGAACACATATAGCCTTGCTCTGTGAAATTCATGCCTCTTTGTCTAAGTAAGTAAGTAGTAATTAGAGAGTCAGTGCCTGGTCAGGAGTGGCGCTTTGGTCAGCAGCCTCTCTGGGGAGACCATTAACACCTCCACAGCTTAGCAGAACATGGGGAAGAGACCCATAACCGAACCTTCACATTGTTCTTTCTCACACTTCAGTATTCGAGGTGACACAACACTCCTTTTCTGGAGGAATGAGGACTGTTCTGAGAAAGAGAGAGAGAGCAGGAGTGTGGGAGACTGTCAAGGCTGCCGAACACTGCTTTTGGTGCACCGAAGTAAAACAGTTTGGGCATTTGCCTTCATTAATGCACCGAGAATACCTGCTATCTATTAATGAATTAGTGAGTTGACACTTTTCTGTTTGAGCACCAAAGTGTGTCGGATTACATCCCCCCCAGGACACTTACTTCGGAATACAGAGCGTGTGGGTGGTAAAATTTGGCTGTGAAAACTTCCCAGTCAGGCACTGGGCCCTACTGTTATTCCAGCCACACCTAATTTAATCAGCCCTTTATTTAAGGCCATCCATTTCACAGTCTAGTGAACAGATAAACCATCTTCTAAAGAACAAGCTATCATTTATGAGACCATCCGTAGAAACTTGATCACCCAAAACGCCTCAAATCCGAAAATCCCCCAGAGGCTAAAAATAACCACCATTCCAAAGGCAGAACTGTAACAACGGTGATACAGTAGTAGCATGACTAAATGGTTCTAAGGGGTTCATTAAATACCCAAGTGAGTAGAAGATTGCAAGATCAGGATGATTTACGTCAGTAGACCACGGTGGAAACTTGGAGCTCTGTGCAGAAAGATGACTGTACGCTCATAAGAGATGAGCTGCTTTGTAATGCCCTTGACATTATCTGACATTACCCTGCTGAACTCTAAATGTTTATAAGTGAATTTTTGAGATCGTCAACCACACATTCAGTGAGACAGACATTGCCTGTGTTGATGTGCACTGTGCCTGGAAGGAAGGGTGTTGCAACGCCATGCCCATTATTACATCTGGAACAAAATATACACTCTTCAAAATAAAGGGGCCAAAAGGATTCTCTGTGTGAAACCACAGTTGACTAACAAACCTCTCAGGGGAGGGGTCTTTAGAGAACCATTTATATAAATGAGTTGGAGGAACAAAAGGTTAAAGAGAGAACCCTTTGTACTCATACACCATTTACAAACATGGTTCTGTAAACCAGGATTCTTCAAAGAAAATGGTTCTTAAATGGTTCTTCTGTTGCATCACTCAAAGAACCACTTTTTGTATTCTGAGTACTGCGAATGCAAAGTGAACTTGTTTATTCGCACAAAGTAGCATCACATATCATTAACTGCTGGCTTCCCCCTGTGTATTAAAGGCCTCAACTGTTTTCATAATTTAGTAACATTTAACATTATTAACACTTTTCTTTATTTTCATTTCATTTCATGTTTATGGTATGCAGACCGTCTTTAGTCGTTTCAGTTTTATTCAGTGTCATGACCCGGCTCAAAGGTCATGGCAAAAATGAAGGACGCAGTGTTTAAAGCCCAAATAATAAGTAATTTAATGTAATAAATACCACAAACAAAGACAAACTAAACCAAAATGGTAGAGTATGGAAGTCAGTAATGCAAAGTGAGTGCATGAACGTAATGAAGCGTGTTGTATGCAAGAAAGCAAGTGTGAGGGGGGGAAAAAAAGGAGCTTTTATGGGTAACGGGGTACAAGTGGTTTTAAGGAGATGGGGACAACGGGCCCAGGTGTCACCAATTCCACAAATGGGCTGCAGCCATGCCTACAGGGACGACACACAAACCATCACATCCTCTCCCACAAAAGCGGGCTCCTTAATGGAGTCCCGACCACAGTACAGGGCTATCAAATCGTTGTCTTAATAATCCCAACAAAATAAAACATAATACAAATAGGCGTTCCCCAAAACATTTGGAGTACCAAAAACTCACAGGACATTAGATCTGCTAGAAATATGAACCAGCCATCTTAATTTATAAACTGTAGGTGTTGGACGTCTGTCCCACAGCTCAACACACATTCAACCTCTCCCCAACTCAGCAACCGGTGCACCTAGGAAGCACATTTAAGAGTACAGGAAGGGGTAAAAAGGGAAGGAAAAGTGAGAACAGGAGATCGCTACACCTGGGGAGCCCTAGACAATGCTTCTGCCACCACGTTGTCTGTCCCCTTAAATGTGACAGATCTCTAGGCAATAGGATTGCAGGGAAAGAGATTAATCTCTGGTTCGGACAATGTAAAGAATTGAGAAATGTGCGTAGATTATGGTCTGTGAAAACCATTACAGGAGTACTACCGCCAACATCTACATCAAAATGTTTCAAAGCCAAAACCAATGCCAAAGTCTCCTTCTTCACAACAGAATAATTACGCTGGTAAGAATGAAACTTTCTTGAGAAGAAACTAACTGCCACGATCATCCTCCTGCACCAAGATCATCCTCCTGTAGAAGACTAGTATCAACAAAAAGTTTAAATGGACAATCAAAATGTGGTGCTGCCAAAATTAATGTATCACAAAGGAGCTTCTTAACCTGTTGGAAAGCAACATGGCAAGCAGGAGACCAGACAAATCTTTACCTCTCCCTCAGGAGGTTAGTAAGAGGTGGCCACGACAGTAGAAATGTTTCTACAAAAACTCCTCTAATAGCCTACAAAGCCAAGGAAACGCATCAACTCTGTGTTGGCGCAGGAAACTGCTCAACAGCTCGGACCTTTGTATCAACAGGGCAAACCTGCCCCTGCCCCACCACGTGGCCAAAACACTCCAACGCCCGTTTGGTGAAAACACTCCAACGCTCGGTTGTGTTGAACACAGTTGTTTTAAAACATGAGCAAACACATGGGACGAAAAATTTGAATCTTGATCTGATTGAATAATTTTGGGAATTCCAAGAATGGAAATGAATTGTGACAGTGTTCAACAGTTATCACACACTCTAGTATCAATGCACGAGCGGAATTGGGCCAGCTCCACGCATCAGCTAAGCATTCAAACAAAAGGACAAACATGTCCGGATTACTTCCGGAAAATTTAGGCACTAAGCGCAAATGCTCTAGGTCTAAACGTGTTTGTTCAGTCTCCTGACGCAACTTTTCAATTGCCAGATCATTTTCAACTGTACCATTTACCTTATACTTCTCATGCTCCATCTGTAACAACAACTCTTTACGTTGTTCAAAACTCAAACCCTCCACTGACAGAGAGATGAGACGTAACGTTAACAGGTTCGCACTCAACTAAAATCCCTGCAGCAACCTAATTATTTTTAACAATCGCCTTAACCTTGTCCTTTACAAACTGACTACTTACCTCAAGTTTGGAATGTTCGGCTAACTTGAGCAGCTGATCTTTTGTACACTGATCTAATATGTCCTCAGATGGAGAAATTAAGTGCAAAAGCCCAGTAGGGAGAAAAAGTAACCAGAAACTGGCAACTCCTCTCATACCATGGATACTCGCTTTCAATAAGTAATTTATTGTAACAAATATCACAAACAACAACAAATGAAACCAAAATGGTAGAGTGTGGAAGTCAGTAAAGTATGCAAGAAAGCAAATGGGAGGGAAAAAAAAGAAACTCTGATGGGTAACATGGTAGAAGTGGTTTTAAGGAGATGAGGACACTGGGCCCAGGTGTCACCAAATCAAAGAATGGGCTGCAGCCACGCCTACAGGGATGACACACTAAACAAAGAATAAATGCAGGCAAGGCCAGCAGACCATCACATCAGAGAGAGACGTTAGACCACCTACTCAGTGTAGCATCAAACCTGACTATATAACAGTCAAGTGTCGCTATTTACATGAGAAACTCATGTTTGTTTGTCTTTGCTGAGCTCTCACAGCCATGAAATGTAAATCCCACAGGTTTCACCGTGTGCCGCACAGTGTCATCACAGACGCCACATATATTTGTTATATATTTGCAGTTTTTCCATATTAAAAGCACCACCAAATATTTTAAAAAGGCAACCAAAATGGCAATCTAAATCAGCCAGCATGTAAATGGTCCTCATATATCTCCTGAAATATGAGACAAATGTGGTTGTTTTGAGTGTGTTATTGAGTTAAATGATGTACATGTTCTTCGAACACATAAGTAAGTAAAAGGGGGATGATTTTGGTTTTTGTTTAGTTTTTTTTCTGCAGGTTTCAACTATCCCCCATCTCCTGTTTCTACTGTGTTGAGCTTACAAGTATGGATTAACCATGGCCCTTTTAAATAAATCATGCTTGGAGAAGGTGCTAAAAGTGAGAGTTAATGATTATTATCTTCTAATAAACAAGCTGTAAAGCTCTACCATCACTGTTTGAGAACTGCACTCAGTAGGTCATCTAACATCACACATGGAATAAAACCACGGAGCTGAAATGGCTAAAGAAGGTCTACACACTACGTAAAAAGAAAATTAAAGAAATCTACAAAAACAATTACTGTGTAAAGAAGAAACAACGAAAACAGATGAGGAGATGCCGACAGATCCCAAACCTGGATGTATATAGACATGTAAGAGGCTGTACATCACAATACGTTGTGCAAATAGTCCATTTCATCTATAATTTCATTTTATCAGACTTTGTCAAACCCTTACTCCCTATATGGATGTTCTGTAGTGTATCCAGCTAATGCTCATATAGTGCTATTACAAATAGAATGTAGGGTAGTAGGCTAAAATCACTACTGCACAACTGTGCCAGCTAGGGTCTTTTTTGATAAAAAAAATATGTTAAATGTTTTTTGTACCCGTGCCTTAACTCACCCGCCAGTCACTTTCCTGTTTTTTGCTGTATCATACTGACGATGGCAATGAAAAAGCTGTGAAAATGTTGTTGTCAACCCAAATGGAAATTTGGAAAAATGAACAGCCCACCAGCTACACTCAGCTTATACAGCACCACACAACAACTGACCTGAGGACTGCCACGTACTCAGCTTCACAGCTTCTTCTACTCATATGCAGACTCTCATTCGCATTCACAAGTTGATTTGTGGTGGAAGCTTTTTCTTTCTTAGGATCAGCTTCATATTTTCTGGTATTCCTATCATTATGAGGACATTTGCCCTCCCAGAAAGAGATAAATACAAGGTTGCACACATGCAATGTAGCCTATTCTGGGAAAGTTCCTTTGTAATGCACTAAAATTGTCGCAATAAATGTTACTGGAGTAATGCTGACTGGTTTAGTTTTTGTCTAACAAGCACTTTTAGGACATTACAGTTTGTTAAAGATACCGTTTGGATACAAGAATATACACTTCCACCGAAGGCCATCGAATAAAATGTTCTTTATTTGTAAAATAAGCAAACAGATTGTGAAAAGATTCACACTTGTAGCACCCGCAGAGCACAAAACAGGCTTTCCTAGTAGGTTGTTTATGCCTTAGCTCTGTTTGAAGATTCCACTGACGACTAAAAAGACGAGAAACAAATCAGCATGTTGTCAGTTATTTTGAACACAAGAAGTCATTTCTGCCATCTCAGTTGAATAGTATGTGAAGCATTCATGAATAAACAAAAAAACAAAGAAAGCAAGCATAACAGCAGAGATGTAAACGTTAAGTGCATTCCCAGAAGAGAGGCGACCTCAATCAGAACAATGATGTACGTGTCTTCCCTCATTCTCAACCTGCCCATCTCACTTGTGAGATATTAATAGAAATGCCTGTGGTATATGGGCTATTTCTTGTCCTCATGCCGTCATGCAGAACCACTTTCCTGCTTCAGAGCATACCTGGACTACCAAAGCTGCTAACAGTCTGGTATACATCTGCTTTGACAAGAGAGTGAAAGATATTGTTTCTCTCTCTCTCTCTCTCTCTCTCTCTCTCTCTCTCTCTCTCTCGAAACAAGTCTCTCTCTCTCTCTCTCTCTCGAAACAAGTCTCTCTCTCTCTCTCTCTCTCTCTCTCGAAACAAGTCTCTCTCTCTCTCTAAACAAGTCTCTCTCTCTCTCTCTCTCTCTCTCGAAACAAGTCTCTCTCTCTCTCGAAACAAGTCTCTCTCTCTCTCTCTTGAGAAACAAGACTCTCCCTCTCTCTCTCGAAACAAGTCTCTCTCTCTCTCTCTCTCTAAACAAGTCTCTCTCTCTCTCTTGAGAAACAAGTCTCTCTCTCTCTCTTGAGAAACAAGATTCTCCCTCTCTCTTTTTCACACACACACCGAAATCTCTATCTCTCCACCATTGAAGCATCTTGTGAGGGACTGGAATTTCTCCATGCTTAGTCATCTCGCGAGTTAAAAGAAGAACCTGCATGTTGAGCAGGATAAGCACTCATCTGCTGGTATCATTATTTGTGTAACCGCCTCTTCTGCCCGAAATCTTCAAAAATGGTCGTCGAAAAGCAGTCATGGTTCCATTCGGCTCTATCGCAGCCCACATCTGCAGCAGCACAAAAGAAGCCGGTATAGTCAACCCTGCATGTATGCTGGTGATGGGAAAAAGGCGAACGGTTGATGCTGATGTAACCTCTTCTTTTCTTTGATGGTGTTTCTAGTGCGTTACTCTTACAGCCCCGAGCAGGCCCTTGGCAGTCACTCACTCATTCTTTTTCACCAGACACTTTGAGCAGGTGGGAAATGCATGAAGTTGTCAGTAATATGCATAGACATTTTCCTGTAAACGCTTTATTGTGCACCAAAGTGACGTGGAACCACTTCAGTAATGCACTTTAACAGAGGCAGCGTGTGTGTTCTCTCAGCTTTGCTTGGACTGGACTCTGCCTCGTTGTCACCATTACATGGTTATACTATAGGTTACAAGGCTAGAGAACCTGTCTCCTTTATGATCCAATAAGATCTTGACTGCATGATGTTTGACAGGTCCACTTGAATCTGCCAGACAAATTGCTTCTATGTTAACCTACAGTGGCACCAAAGCAAATACAGTTGCTTTCAAATGAGATGCTAGGCTGTTTAAAGGTGCTTTTAAAATGCTTGAGTGGGAGCAACACTGGCTTCAGACTAAGAGACACGTTCTTTTTATATAGTCAGAGAAGTCTGAGCGAACTCTGCTGAGAGACGAATTTTCCGAAGTGGTCTGTGGAAACGTTTATTGTAAGTTTTCATTTTAAGGTTCACTCACAATTCAAGCTTTTCAGTGAAATGATAAAGAACTCAGAGTCTTGCACTGTATAGGAATTGTAAAACAAGCAACTCACTATGAAGAAATCCTCTGTAATGACCATCTTACCACAGATTTTTGGAATAAACTCAGAGGGCAAAGTTCATACAGCACTGTGAGTGCAAAGACAAGATTGTGACTTTGTGTACAGACCCGGGAGTACATCGCCCAACTTGGTTGTGTCAGTTTTCTGTGGACTGCAAACAGAAAACAACTTTTCTCACTTCACACACCTCCGACTCTCTAAAAGCAAAAGGCTTTATAATCCACTGTACATTTTTTTTAAAGGGGACTCTCATCCAACATCAGTGCCTGACCTCTACAGAATGGGTTACAAATTCACACAGAAACTCCAAAATCTTGTGGAAAGCCTTCCAAGAACAGTGGAAGCTGTTATAGCTGCAAAGGTGGAAGCAACTCCATATAAAGTCTATGTGTTTGTTGGTGTAATGGTCAGCCATCCCAATACTTTTGCCCATATAATGTATATGACTAATAATGGAGTCTGTATGGGCCAGGGTCTAAAGCTGTTGAAAAGGTTCATAAATAAAACGACAGTTTGTTTGAACCTCTTAAGCTGCGTTCTTCTACCTCCTGATAAAACACAGCACTGATGGAATGCAGTGGAATCATTTAACCTGCTATTCTCAGTTTAGGATTTTTAGAGGTGGTCAGTTTAAAATTTGTAATACATTCTTGTCTGATGTCTGGTTGAGAAGTCTTTAACATTCTAAAGGCAACATATTTGAAGGCAACATATGTTAAGAAAGCCTCAAAATAAAAACAGTGTCAAAGGTTTCCATATGCTTCTAAATGATCTGAAACCTGTGTAATTTTGCAGGGCTTTTACATATTTTTCTGCAATTAAATGTTTAAACTGTAATATATTCCAGCTCTCGTTCATGATGGTCCTGAATATTCTTCCTGTTAGTTTTGGAAAAGCCACTTTTTGCAATAAGTGAAACACAGAGATTTATTCTCCATTTCTCTACTTAAATTTTTCTCCTCTGTTTGCTTAATTCCCTGAATGAGTTTGCCTTTGAGGCTTTAAGACTGAAAAATGTCTCCACACACATTGCTTTTGATTTAGTTGTTTCATTCACACTAACAAAATCAATTAGTACTGCAATGTATTACACTAATGGCTCCCCTTGCAGACAGGGATATCACTGACCTCACTGCAGTGTCTAGGTCATCGTTTATCCGTTCAGGCCACTGAAGCACAATAAAACACTGCTAGCCTCTTTTCCTATCGATTTCACTCCTTAGAAACCTCTCTGCAAATGGTTGCATTGTACACGAAGGGTTTACACATGACAGCTGTTATCAGTCAGGCAGTTGGACAGTAATGAACTGCCGCCTTGGGGGAAAGTGTGTACATCTGTGTGCATGTGTGTGAAAAAGGAAAGAGACAGAGAAAGAGGGATGTAGAGGGGGATGTAGGTTTAGGATGAACAGTGGAGTACTGATTTGCATGGCTAAGCTGTTTGGTAAAAGCTTTGGAGATACGAAACAACTTCAACAATCTTGACAGATTATCCGAACGGAACTTTCTTGTTAAGTGGGGATCACACACTAATTAACCAGTGAACTGTACCTGAACAAAACTCACCAAATTCACTCAAAAAAAACATTACCTGCAGGTACACCCTTAAAAAGGAGGTTCTTCAAGGGTTTAGTCGATGGTTATATAAGTCCCATGACATTTCAAAGAGCCGTTCATTTGTTTCAATGCCCTTGCACAGTTAAATGGCTCTTCTTCTGGAAAATGTGTTCAGTTGGGTTACATTCTCAAATCCTAGTTTAAGGCTCCTGCTGAGGATAATGCCACTTGGTCCCACCCTCTTGCCCATTCTGATCACTTTCCCAGCAGCTATCACTGACCCTCTCATCTCGAGACCCGGTGCTGTTCTCTGAAGGTACGGATTGCTTCATAATATTACTGCGTCTACAACATAAGTCTACTGTGTTTGGTTCACACATGTATTACATTTTAAGTGCATTTACATTTATTGTTTGCTGAATGAAAGGTTTAACAAACTAGTGAATAAAACAATTCTAGAATGCCACTTCTACAATGTCTTTTTTCTGCATCACCAACCCAGACCCCCACAGCTTTTTTTGCACCCCCTAATTTGAGAACTACTGGTTTAAATAACCAGTAAAACATACCGTAGAAACCATAGGAACACTTTGGCAGTGTAAAGAACTTTCTTAGAGTGTGCAACAGCTTTTGTTGAGATGTCAGTTTTCAGTAGCTGTTGGTGGGATACATTTAGATTTGATTTGTTGACCAGCATACAATGAATTGGAGCCAGATTCCCACACATTTCCCTGTTTTCTGTGCTGGGAATTGACTCCAACTGCTTGAAAATCTGCTGAATCATTTACAGTGAATCATGGCTATAATCACTGCAGAACTATAATCAGTGCAGAGAAACAAAAAGAGGAATAATATTATGTGTGAGAAAAAGACTGATTAGGAGAAGTACGCCATCCAACAAAATAAATTCTACCTCGAGAATTATTTTCTGCTTTCAGGGCATCCTGTGCAGTTTAATAACCATTCATGCCAGACAACAAACTGCAGGGGAGATGCATTTATCTTTCTTTTGCATGTTCTGAGATGTCCCTCATCCCTAGAGCGGCACACACACTGTAATTAATCATCAGAAGTGCCTACACTGCTCGCCACCCACGAACAGCAGAAAATGACACAGCGTAATTGCAATCTGTGTGTGTTCAAACGGAAACAGCAGCATTCAAGGCCTGGGCTTCTCTCCTCAAACTGGTATCACCCTCTTGGGCCAGTGCACAAATGGCTCTTACTAGAGGTGGGTAGAAAAGTACTTCAGTGAAAATAATGGCTTAGATAAAAGCTTCTGCTGATTTATCGTATAGGTAAGCTATAATGTAAGCAAGATATCCTCTCTTCCGTTTAATGATGCTTTTAACTCTTGTTTTCATGATATCTTAACCTTTATATAGACATTTGTGCAAAAGTACAAAAGAATGAGAGCTTTGCAATGAGAAATTGGCAGACCATGAGATACAGGCCTTTGGGCTTGTCCCTACAACCACAGCACAGCAGTTTAAGGCTTGCACAACCTAGACTCTCAAGTTTATTTACATTCCACCAAGAAAAATGACCTTGCTCTAGCACTGTTGGATATAGTTGCTACTAAATGAAGTATTTCAAAAACTGTCTAAAACTAGAAACGACAAATATGCAAAATGCATTAAACAAATCAAATTAACTAAACAAACTATAGACTTATCTGCTGACAGCTTGACCTACCTAATCATTTTACAGCTGTGTGTGAACACATTAACATGCTATATTAGTAACTCACACCAAATTACTAATTGAAATTAAAATATATAATTGTATCTTTAAGTAGTCTAGCCATATATATATTACAGTGGGGCTTGGTTGATTACAGTGGGATTGTTTGGTTTCATCATTGTTACTTGCTAGCATCACTTGCAAATTTGTATTTATTTATTTATTTATTCTAGCTTTTTCTAGTCTTTTTTTTTAATGACTGCTTGTTGCTGCTAGGTAACAGGCGAGTTTAACAGAGTGACACTGAAAGAGTGCCATTATCAGGAGATATTGAGGAATGTCTCTCAGCCAATCACATTGTACAGTTTGGAATTAACAATGGTATAATTGCTGTAATTTATGCTGTCAATTCTGAACTAAATTCAAAGCATTCTGTCAGTTGTCTAGGAGTGTTTGCACAGCTGTGACTGAGAAAGTTAAATCAAACATTTGTTTATACAGTAGGCCTCTTCCATGTGCTTTGGTTTGTTCTACATTTGACTACTTTGCATAACTATGACTTTGACCTGTTGTTTGCCAACCTAATGCTGCTAAATGTGCCCAAAGGCACACAGGAGGCAGCTGCTTCAAACACACAGTTAAGAAAATCAGGAAGGGAGGAAAGTTTCCAGATGTCAGATTCATGACACTAATTGTTTATTGAAGGTTTTAATGTGATTTTAAAAAGAATGAACATAAATCTTGAAATAATTTTGAAACTAACAAACAGCCATGTGAATTTATTGAATGCACCAGTGAGTAATGATTAGTTTGAATTTTCTCATTGTTTACACACATGAGAATAAGACGGGTCTCCGACCTCTGAAATCCCATTTCAACCTTGACTCAGCAAATATAACAAAAAAGTTTGCATACTGGCCGATGGTACCTGAAAAAGAACAGCATCCACTTAGCAGCTGTTAGATCCTTTCACTGTTGCTGCTGCTCAACAACTTCACAAATTTTTCAGCAACATAACAAAGGGAAAGAATCTGTGACCCCCTTATCACATCCCTCTGGTATCCCTGGTTTTGCTGACTTGCACATTCATTCCCTCCTCAAACCTCGGAGCTATTCCATATGCAGCAAATGTTATGAGAAAGAAGAACATGGAGAGCACAGAGGGTGCGCATGCACATGAGTGTGTGTGTAAGAGAGAGAGAGAGAGAGAGAGAGAGAGAGAGAGAGAGAGAGAGAGAGAGAGAGAGAGAGAACGTGTGAGACTGCGTGAACTCTACTTCCTAAA
>JBBJLS010105845.1:0-19536 GCA_037577275.1 Bryconaethiops microstoma
CTTTTTATTTTACACTATTCTGGTGTCTTGTGTCTCTCTGTGTCTGTGTGATGTGGCAGTCACCACATAAACAATTTCCAACGGGATAAATAAAGTTTTCTGATTCTGATTCTGATATCTAGGCAAACTTGTGAGTTTTCTGAAAGTTTGGTGAAGTGCTTCTTCATAATGTTACAATAAATTTTAAGGTTTTAAGGTTCTTAGATTTATGGAGCTTTCATAAACTCACCCTTGTTTGTAAGATAGGATAAGATAAAATAAACCTTTATTAGTCCCACAAGTGGGAAATTTACATACAGCAGAAAGTGGACAGTACAGAGATAAAAGTAAGTGTTGTCCTGTTTTAATTATGGAATACCCAGTTTATAAGATGACTATGAAACATTAAACATTAAACCAATGTAAATATTTAGTTAGTCTTTCAGCATTGAAACAGAATGGCTGGAGAGAAGTCAGGAACCAAACCTGTGTTCTTCTGTATACTAACTAATATGTCAGTCACTTTTATTTTAATATAGTGTTTTTACAGACAAAATCACACACAACATTAAAACATATAAATGCCATGCTAAATGTATTGGAACAAAACAACAGTGGAATATAAAGTCATCCAAACCCCTTTACAGTGTGATTGCATGGTCAACATTGTCAACATTAGGCTGAGATTATGGAAACTGAATGACCATCAGATTGAAAGTTAATCTTGGCTCAATGTCAAATTATCTGTCTGCTGTCTTTTCGAATTTACATTTTCATTACTTTGAATTGGCATCAAAATTTTACACATTTCCAAATTAGCTGTTTGATCATCAGTAGAGGTTTTTTTTTTTTGTAACAAATGCACAGATGTTACCTGGGGAATGCTTACATTGTGTGAACTGAATATTAATGAATATTAATGTACTCATTAATATTATCACTGAAAAACTCTTAAAATTGAAAAGCGATATCAAACCCTAGCATAATGAGTACAAAAGGATAGCCTAGGAAAGATGAGTAACTAACTTTACATCAAGGAAATTTTAATTCATTTTTTTATTTCCTTTTTTCCCTTGAAAGACATTTCATTAACGAGCCCTTCAGTATCTCCGACAGTTTACAGACCTCATCCATATCCTCTGAAGAACCTGACAACAAATGAACAGAACTATACCCAAGCTGCAATTACTGGTAAGAGATATGGTCCTGTTTATTATTTCTATAAATAAACTGTGTGCAGTTATAACATTGTGAATGAGGTTTAGGTCAGTCATGCACTGTAATTTTATTTACAAAATTGTTTTACATACATTATTATGGCAAAAACTCTCCCAAAAAAGATGTCTTTTAGAAGACAGATTTTTTGATGAATAGAAGTCCCTGTGGCTATCTGTGTAGCATACATTTCTGGAAGCAGCAATGTGAAAACTGGGGGAAATATACAGCTAACATGTTCTATCACCGAAAAACTTGTGTCACGGGACCAGCTTCACATGTACCTGTGTAAAAATGGTGCTGGAGTGGCAAGAGAAGAACTCGGAAATAAAAGCACCCACACATTTATTCTGAAAAACATTTCAAGTTGGGATTATGGCTTCTACAGTTGCGTGTACTCATTGAAAAAATATCCTTTGGATAATATGTGTACAGGTGGACAACAGTCAATCCAAGTCACTGGTAAGAGAGATACCCCATGTCTTTTGGGCAGATCCAATCTTCATCACACATGAAGCAAATACATCAAATATTTAGAAAGTGTTACATGGCCACTTAATGAATACTAAAGATTAATCAATTCTAATCATTGGTGTAATACTAGCCATTCTAAAAGTTTTACTTAGCGTCCACACTATACTGTTACAATTGTCTATTTATTGTGTCACCTTTTGTCTACTGTCACTGTTGTAACTTGCACTCTGTTGAATGCTGAAAGTTGTTATTTGTTGCACTGTGGTCGATAAAGGCATATGGTCCACCACACTATGTACGTGTACACAGCTGCTGAGGACAGTAAAGTATCCTTGAATCTTGAACCTTATACTAGAACTAGCTGCATATGCATGCGACAATGAGTGGGTGGGCCCATGGAGGAGCTGGAGTAATCCAATCCCGACTCTGAGATTTCATAGTGACAGATAATACGAGACAAGACAAGACAATAAGTAAAATAAATAACATTAAATAACATAAAACATGTCACAAATAGTAAATAATGATTTTCTGTTATTGTAGATCATCTTCCAGCACACAGTACACGCACTGTGTTGGTTTCTGTTGGTGTTTCTCTCCTGGTTGGGATTGGGGTTAGCATTTTTGTGGGCCTGCATTGTTACAGAAGCAGAACATTTCACTGTAAGTAACATTAACAGTCTTCTCATTTACAAAGCAGTTTCAAAATGTGATGTTAAGATGTAACAGGGCAAAAACACATAATTAAAATACACTATATGGACAAAAGTATTGATACACCTGACCGATACACCAAGGACTTTAATGACATTACATTCAAATACATAGACATTGGTCCAGCTTTTGCTGCTATAACAGCTTCCACTCTTCTTGGAAGGCTTTCCACAAGATTTTAGAGTTTCTGTGGGAATTTGCGCCCATTCATTCTGTAGAGCATTTATGAGGTCAGGCACTGACGTCGGACGAGAAGGTCTGGCTCACAATCTCTGTTCCAGTTGATCTCAGAGGAATTGGATGGGGTTGAGGTCAGGGCTCTGTGTGGACCGGTTAAGTCCTTCCACACCGAACACATCCAACCATGTCTTGTTTTGTGAACTGGGACACAGTCATGCTGGAATAGAAAAGGTTCTTCCCCAAACTGTAGAGCACACATTTGGAAGCATGGCGTCCAAAATGTCTTGGTCTGCTGAAGCATCAAGATTGTCCTTCACAGCAAGTAAGGGGCCTAAACCCTGAAAAACAAGCATGTCCCAATACTTCTGCCCATCTGGTGTATGTTGCTTTATTTTATTATGTAGTTAAATTCATGAAGTTTATTATCTTAACATAACTTTTGCTCTTTTTATACATTATGAAAAGTAATTAAACAAGTTAAATCAGCTAGTAATTGTCTGATTTTAGAAATCTCTTATTTTGTAGTTGCAGAGCCATGCCACAGCCAAGAACAAAGCTCCCCTGTATATATTAATACAGGGGATCTCCAAACTGCAGGGCTCTTTGCGAATACAGACCCCATCAGTCCCCATCCCTTCTCTTGGAGGTAAGGGAGGGCCTCACCTAGTATTTTGTGATGCAAAAATCAGTCTCCACCTTTTTATTTATGAAATATTTTGTATATTATAACTTCTAATCTATATACCAGGGCAAAGATTTGAGCTTCTTGAGGGTGCTCTCCATGTTCCTAGATAGTCCTAGATTCCTCAGTTTTCCCCTAGCAGATTGTACTTGAAATCTGTGTTTAAACTGTCCCTCTGTTCTTCTTATGCAGTGAAGAGTCAAGTGTAGATGACAAGGGTGACAGTGATGTCATATACGAAAATGGTAATTTCCTTAATAAACAGTATAATGTTAGTGTTTTCCCAATTATGCCTGATTTAGCCAAAGACCTAATTTAGCCAATAACCTAATTTATCAATTGAAGATATTTATATGGGTTTAAACAACCAAACCAATCATGAACTGATTTTATTTTTCCTTTTGGCAGATCACATGAGGAAAGCACCTAAACCGCATTCACCATATGAAGACATCAAATGAATGTTAAAAAAAAATGGGAAACAAAGAAAGTAAATTACAGCCTTTTTATATCCATCACCTAATCAACATTCAAAGCTTTATTATCTTAACACATCTCCATGGAGCTGTAAATGGATACATAATAATTTTGGAAGCTGTACACCACTGAGGATGGACTTAATATACCTTAATTATGCCTCATAATCAGAAATCACCAGGACATTAATAAAATAGTCTCATATAGAATAATAATAAATATTATATAATAATACAGTTTATTATTTTATTTTAAGGTGAACTGGTATGAGGAGCCAGTGCGCTGAATTACTTAATTTCCAACACCACACCTTGGAAATATCAACCATGCACAGAACAGGGTGGCAGAAAACCTTGAAAGTGCTTGTTTTAAAAGTGTGCATTTGACTTGTCCTGAGCCTGCAGTATCAGCCATCTTTTTTTTAATGAGCTAATTTGCTTATGTAGCTTAAGGCATGATGTAGCTTAATTACAAATTAAAATGCATTTTTTCTTGAATCTGCATCCTGTCTTGTTGGCTAGACAGCAGTAAACAACCATCCACTCTGATTGGTCAGCACCTGTATCTCAGGGAGTATTGTGTAATGTGGCCATTTGTCATACATGGACACAAAACAGCACACAGTGTGTTCTCTGCATTTAACCCATTCACAGAGTGAAGCAGCGCGCAGCCAGGAACACAGTGCCCAGGGAGTAGTGTGTGGGGTACCTTGTTCAAGAATACCTCAGAGGTTCCACCAGTCGTCCTGGGATTCGAACCCACGACCTTATGGTCACAGGGCCAACTATCTAACTGCTTGGCCACCAGATGCCTATTGGGTAATTGGTTGCTGCTGAGTTGAAGACATCTCCCCCAGGGGTACATGACAACCCTTTATCTCAAACAAATAACAGACCAGAGATTAAACTGTCTGAATGGGAGTAAATGGAGGAAATACCTCGCTCTGCTGAACAATGTATTGGTTTGTGGATGTTTGGAATAGAGGTCTGATTTTTCATCCAGCTCCCGCACGCTCCCACAAGTTTCTGTCCCGCTCCCGCACGCTCCCGCAGAAATGTGTAATATTTGGACCCGCTGCCGCCCGCATCTGTTATGGTTTGTCCCACTCCCGCCTGCTGAATCCCGCAAGCCAGGCTGGTGGAGTATAGGGTGGGCCAAAAATACTGGACACATTTTAAATACTATAATATCTTGGCTTATAAAAATTTAACAAGGTACCAAATTTATTTGTTGCCAAACTGACATACAGGAATTTATGAAACATAGGCTATATTGCATGGGCATGACTCCGGCTTTGTTGATGCACCCTATTTTATCGTACTGGTTATTCTCCAGCAGAATCATTGTAATGGCATCGTACAGTTGCGAGACAGAATCCAACATATCAACAGTTGAATTCCACCTGGTCTCCATGGATTGTTTAAGAGATGAACCCAGCTTTCCTTGCAGGTCAGAGTGTTTTGAAATAGTTTTTTCACATCGGTCAGAAGCTGGGCAGCTTCGGGCACCTGATCTATCACAACAGGTGAGAGAGCGTGTGAAAGAACGGAGTTGAGTACATGGGCACTACAGTTAAGTATGTTGAATCCGCATAGGGCAGCCACCATTTATGGCAGCTCAGGAACCCAGTGTGCTGAAGGTAGGATTCGAACCCATGACCCATGGTAGGCCTAGTACCCTACCACTAGGCCACCACCACCCCATGTTCACTCCTCTGTCAGTGACAAACAGTATTTTTTTCCCCCAAGACTCTCAGGTTTTGGAACAATAAAGCTCGAATGTTTTCACCAGTTTTTAGGTGTCTATTTCAAACGGAGTAGCAAGAGCACTCTCAACACCAAATTGTAATCAGAGTCAATGTAATGAATGGTGGCTGATAGGAAAGATGTTTTGGGGAAATTTTAGGTGCAGATGTCTGTTGTCACCACACATCCATATTTCTCAATTGTAACAACCATGTCATCGACGAGAGCCCTTCTAATTTTTTGTGCCCTTTCATCCAGATGTCTGGAAACTGTTGTTGGATGGGTCATAATCTCCCTGACATCATATCGGCCTATTGCAGCTGCTGTGTCCACTAAGCGCTGCGCCAAGTTAACAAACCCTTTGCCAGCAATGCTGTCATATGGCCTAAGGTCAGCAGCAACAAATTCTATGCATTTATCTGTGGTTTTGGTTTTCAGTGCACTCGATACTGTCACAAACCGGCCATCTCCGGACAGAGGGAAAGAGGCACAGTCGCAGACTTCCATAATGAGTGAGGTTTATTTACAAAGGAAGAAAAAGACTCGAGGGCCAACCATGAAAATAAACAGCACAGAGCAGGGTATACTAGGGAGGACAACGACCGGGGAAACGTGAGGGTAAGACCCACAACATAAACTGGGGTTGGGAAAACTTAAATAACAGGGTGAACTGAACACAGGACCAATGGGAGGACATACATAATTATTGTCTAATCTCTGTCCAGCTGGAAGTCCTTTTCCCTAAAACAGACAGAGATTAGGTCATGATTAGGGCGCCATCAGACTTCACCTCAGCACCTTTAGCGGCCGCAGACAGGAACCGTGACAGATACTTTCACAATTCCTCTAAACTCCAGCAATGTCTGTCCTTTCATGACCGAACACGTATGTCGCTTCAGACCAGACATTCCCGACTTGTGTCCATGGTAAACTAACACCTTTTCACATAAATCGCAGCAGGCAAGGGTTGTTGATTTCCATCGCCATCTACTACAACTGAAAATGATTTCCAGATGTCTGACTTACCCTTCGAGGGCTTTTTGGTTTGAAACTTACCCTTTTTTATGAGAGCTTCTACACTAAGGGTACCCCCTTCCTCTTCCATGGCTTCAGACTCCAAGCACCTATGTGCGCCATCACCCAACGTAATGTAAACATGGTTAGGTCGCCTACCACATATGTTGTTCCCCACATAAAAACAAACCATAAAATGTATTCAATGCAAATGTATACTTTGCGGGAGTCCAGAGAACAGTGTCTTTGTCCCGCTCCCGCAAACACATCTCTCTATTCCCGCCCACTCCCGCAAGAAAGTTTTGGAAGTCCTTATGTAATGAAAAGATTGTCCTTTCCTTTTCTGTCATGTTTATGTTGAACGTTTTTGATCACATATCCATTTAGTAAAAATGCATGTGTCTAATATTTATCATACATAATATTTGTCGAGTAATTTGTAACAATTTCAGATTCATACTTGGTAGATTGACACAGAATTTGGTTTAAAGATTCTCATATCACTAACTGGAGACCAACATCAGATTAGGAACTATGCAAAAATATGCAGTAATTTTTTAAATAATTAATCCTTTTTGTTAAGTAAGACAGTCTGGTGCCTTTTTGCATTTACCAGACGCTTTTATCCAAAGCGACTTCCATTCCCTAACTACAGGGGACAGTCTCCCTGGAGCAACTTGGGGTTAAGGGTCTTGCTCAGGAACCCAGTGGTGGTGTGCTGGAGATAGGATTCGCACCCACGACCTCTTGGTCCAGAGGCAAGTATCCTACCACTAGGCCATCACCCCAAACATTAGCTCATTACACAAGCCATAAAATGCCCATGTGACAAGTACATGCACAAGGTACGGGACAGAGGAAATAACGTAGTTTGAACTTGGTCTATGGAAAAATACTTGGGAAGGTGGAGACATTAGAAAAAGGGTAAAGACTTGAGTATTCAACTATTCTGTCTTACTGACAGAATGCCTATAGGGAGGTGTGATCTGAAAAAAGGGACGTCGTACCCTAAAAGTCTATATAATCGATGTTTAAAGTCCGCTGGAGAGAGCAACTGATCACTGCTCTTAAGGATCATGAGGCTGCTTCATTCTTCAATAAAGTAGCAAGCTGCATTTCCCCGACTGCATTTGATTTTTGACTTAGAAAAAAGTTTTAGACTAGGGTTCCAGCTCCAGTTTTCTCCATAACATATTGCAGTTCTTACTGAAGGCTGCATAGAGGTGCTGAAGAGTATTTGAATTAAAATTACATATAAATATTAAATCCGAATATTGGAAATTATTGACAGACGTTACACCATACAATGTTTCAAACCTGTGAGAAAAATTTTTATTCTGGGATTATTTTCCCACATAAAAGAAGTTGCCAGATTGCACTAATAGAGTCTAGGTGTGCCAAGTAAACAGATAAATATAACTATACTCTCTATAATAACATCAATTAGAGCTTTTATATTAATATTGTATTAATACAGACTGACTGACTAACTCTCAAAGTGCTGATAAAACAGGTCTGTGTTGCCCCTGGCCAATAGCGAGAGCTGCGAGCTTCTTACAGTGTGGTTAATACAGCCTCACCCAGCACCTGCTCACACATGTGACGGGGGGTGTTCATGTGACGGGGTTTGAACAGAGATGGATATACAGTGCTTCACTTTATGTAAGTAACCTCTGCCACTTCATTTACACATTTTCACTTTGATGTAAAATTTCTTGAATTTTTCTGGTTTATTATAAGATAGAAAAAAATATGATATAGAATAAAAGTCATTTCATGAGGAACAGCTTCTCATTACCAGTTTCTCATTTTTTCCTGGGAAGACCTTTCAATAGTCATGACAGTATCTCCAACAACAGGTACTCTATTTCTTTTTCCTAGTGCTGGTGACAGTAGATTAAGTACATACTGTGGGAACCAAAAGTCCGAGACCACTAGTGAAAGTTCCTTTATTTTGAACTTCTTTTCTAATTTAATGCAAGGTTCTTCATTACCAATTATATGATCAGACAATTTATGTAATATTTATCAAAACATTGAGTATAATCTGAAATATTAACATTAATTTCAAAGTTTCAGAGCATTCAAACTCAATAAGTGTCAAAAACCTCTGCCTCAACAAAATATACAGGAACCTCAACAAAAATATACAGGAACTTCAATAAAAATACATTCTTGCTCCAAAAAATCCCTTTTTATTCAATGGCCTTAAAATGGTCAGTATAACAAATCTGCTTAAATCAGAATAATGACCAAAGATTTTGAATTTTTCTTCTTCAATTTACTGCTTTTTCAAAATTCTAAAACTTTCTGGTTTATTTCTTGGTTTAAATTTTAAAAAAGCCCAGATTTTTAATGTGGTCTCAAACTTTTGACTTTCCCGTTTGATATGTTTTATTATATCAAACGTGATCAGAATCAGTTTGTACTTATTTATTTAAAAAGAAAAACAGATCTTAATTAATAATCATGTTGTTGTTTTTTAATTGTTCATCCACTTGATATCTGGCCAGCGAGAATATTTGGAATCGCCACCGCGAAAGTGGGTGGAAATATACAGTTAAGATGTGTCATCTTTAATGAATCTGGATCGGGTTTGCTCATGTGCTTGTGTAAAAATGGAGTGGGGGTGAGATTGAAAATGCTTGGAAGGAAAAATGACCACACCTTCATTTTGAGAAATGTTTCAGAGCTGGACTCAGGAAACTACAGCTGCGTTTACTCCAAAAACAAATATACTCCCAACAACGTGAGCACGTCACGATCGAACATGATCCAAGTCCAAGTCACTAGTATAAGAAGAGTCACTGGTAAGAGATTTTTTTTATCATAGTAATCACATTCGACCATAGTTGACCGAACATTTTATAAAATTTTGATATTTTGCTAAATAAACCAAATGTTTTTATTTTGGAAAATTATTTTAAAAATCTATTTACCTTAATGTGTGAGGTAAAATTGGCCATTCATTTCAATTAAAGTTCTGATGGTTCCTCTTGTTAAAAAAGATTTATATTATTAATGTATTTTATTATTACATGCCTTTCTCATATATCTTTTCACATTTTCCCATATAAGTGTGCTTGTATGTGATGTGTGCTCAACTATGATTGTGTGTGCTTGACTATGTGTGTGTAAATGTTGGTGAATATGTGTATGTGCACACGTCCATACAAATACTCTCTAACCTGTTCACATAAACATGGTCAGGCACACATCACTTACAAACACACTTAGATGGGGAAGTGTGAGAAAGGCATGCAATAATAAAATTAATTAATAATGTAAATCATTTTTAATAAGAGTAACCATCAGAACATCTGCTTAACCTCAGTTTAGGTGACCCATTTTAACTAAAATGAATGGCCCATTTTATCTCACACATTAAGGTAAATAGGTTATGAGCTCATGTTCACTAAAAGAGGCATGCTGGCAGAAAAGTGACAGATGTGATAGATGTTTAAGTATATTACTAAATTAAACAGATCTTAAAATGAATTACATTTAATTGATCATAAATTTTTCTGACCCATTTTTGCTGATCAGCCAGCCCGTTTTACCTGAACATGGCACATCTCAAATAATATGTGGCAGCTAATGTTTCCAGAGCTGTAGGGCCTGAACAAGTATATTTGATTACATCAACACAAAATCACCACATTCTTTATTAATGATAAGAACACAGTTAAAATCCATACATAGGTGTTTTTTATTTGTGTCCCAAATGATTAACCAAAATGAGTCCCAATGTACCTGATATCATCCCACCTTTGAGCAGATGTGTTAGATGCTATATTTCTTTACTGGGTTTAATTCATAATGTGTTCTTTCACACTGTTCAATGCATGACCTGCACCCAGACAATGGGTCAAATATTATTTTCTTGTCCTGTTATAAATATTGGGTTATTTAGGATCTGATAAAAGTTCCCCACAAGTAATCTTGCACAATACGATAAAGTTCTGAGCTCCTATCAGACATGCCTAGTTACTGTGGTTTAGCAACCTTTGAACAATGGTGTTTAGTGGTGGAGACAGTCAGCATTCTGTATTTGAGTAGACAGATGTATAAAGTAAAGTGACCCCTTATAGTCACATGTGAACACACTACAGCACAGCACACAGTGTGAAATTCTTTCTTTGCATTTAACCCATTCACCAAGTGAAGCAGGGGGCTACCACCAACAAGGGGTACCCAGGGAGCAGTATGTGGGGATGGTACCTTGCTCAAGGGAACCTCAGTGGTGCCACTAGCAGTTCAGGGATTCAAACCCACAACCTTCTGATATCAGAGCACACTTCCTAACCACTAGGCCACCAGCTGAAATGACACCTTAAATATCAGTGTTTTGTGCACTGCACTCACCGTTTTGCTACAATTCACTAATTATAGGTGGTCCCCAGCTAAAGAATGCATTGATACAGTCTGGAAGGACCACTGTGAGAAAGGGAGAGGATATAGAACTGACCTGCAGCGTCTCTGGATATGACAAACCTGCACTTCTTCGTATGTATGCCTGCAAGGACGGCCATGGAAAGATTTCAAAACCTCTAGATAATCAAAGTTATACACATTTTTCCTTCAAGAATGTGAGAGTAGAAGACTCAGGTGTGTACAGTTGTGTGTACACTGCTGAGAAATATGATGTCGGTGAAGTTAATGATGCAGAAAGAGAGAAATCTGTTCTCATTCAAGTCTATGGTAAGAACAATCTGAGCAACTTTTAACGTCATTTAATTTTTCTAAATAATTCAGTCTTTTAATATAAAAATGCCATCATTCAAAGTGGCTGGATGTGAAATGATTAATGCTAGCGGAAATGACTGATTCGGGGGTCTGATCGTAGGAACTAGACGGAGTTTAATGGTCTAAAAATACTAGAAAATATAAACAATTAAATCTTCTAATGTTAACTTACATTAAATGTTACTGCTGAAATGAAAACACAAGTGTAAGTCTGATTTTTTTAATTGCCCAAACTGGCTATATTTGAGTCTTTGATGTTGCATGGTTTGTATCTCAACCATTGGAAAAAATGAATCTCCAAGCTTCTCTGCAGTGCTTAGTAAACCATCTTGATGTTCTCAGTGACTGAATTATACAAATCTGGGAAATAAATAATTCTAATATAATAGTGTTTTTTTGCCATATCTTTGTTTCAGATCCACAGTGGCAGATGAATTTGATACGATTACTCTGTTGATTTGGAATCATCATATTTGCATGTATAGTAGTGGTTTTTGATCTATACTCAACAAAGAAAAGATATTCTGTAGCTCTTGATTCAGCAAAAGCTACAACTGGTCTGGACTTACATTATCAACACCGGGAACAATGAAACCTTTACATTCCAAAATGAAGCTTGTGTGAATGGGATATTGACATTCTGAAGTCTCTGGCTGGTCCATTTTTCAGTGATATTTTTCAAAGTATTTATATGTACATATCTGTAAGACACGAATCTAAAATAAAAAAAATCATTAAATCTTGATGGTCTCTGCATTCATTTCTTTATGTATTTATATTTCATGTTTGTTTTTTTTATGGTCACCTCTACAAAGGCTTCATCTATTGCTTCACTAGGCAATATCTTGTGACATAAAGGTTCAAATTTAACAAAATTTGTGTCACTATCAGATTATTTGGAAGCCCACCAGATTTTGTGAAATTTCATGCATAGGGGGTGCTGCAACTGACACATTTCAGTGAAGACTTGCCTTTGCCAGTATTTTGTGAAATCAAGGTTTAAATTTCATAAAAATTCACATTCATGCCAAATTTCATTAAATTGACATCTGTAAGAACACTGCAACTGATGTTTTTAATTATCTCAAGAACTTTGTAAGCTAAAATGATGAAGTTTAGCATTCTTATACGTGACTAAATTTTTTCCACCTTTTACAGTTCCACTTGCTTCTCCCAACAATTTGGCCACCAAGAGCCAATCAAAATTCATCAGTCATTACATATGTCTGTAAATTTCAATTATCTTAATTACCTTTGTTTTCCTCTGTTCCTCTGAGATGGACTTGTCTATCTTCTAAACTCATGTTGTATTTAAAATGTACAAAATTCAAATGGTCCTTTTTCACTTGCTGAAGCTATCAATTAATTCAACCTACCTTAATTGGACTTGAAAAATCTGGGAATTATGGTTTGTGCAAATCTTAGTATTCATTTTTAGGAATTGCATGCCCTAAAAAAGAGTATCTATACTGACAGAAAACTAGACTTGCAGTGTGTGGTCTAACGAGTATCATCTAGAGTTACTGTCATGTACAATGAAATATGAGTATGTAGGTACAGCAACAAGCATTCATTTGAAGCTATTGAGCATCATTTTTACATTTAAGTTTGAGTTATTTTAGCCAGATCATTAATAAAAGCAGCAGCATATTTTGTCCTCAGTGTGTTGGGTCATGAAGTGTGTGATAAATGTATGCTCTATTTTGGTTTCAGTGACTAACTGATTAGAATAGTGAACTACAGCAGCTAACAGAGGGCAGCACAAGTGCTCCAAACAGGCCAGTGAGAAAAGACCAGAGAACTCACCTCAATAATACTTCAGATGCCTTTTCTCAGATGAATGTGCTGAAGGTCACTTTGCTTAATCTATAGTGAAAATTCTAGGCCACACACTCATGCACAGTAGTTTCAGAGGAAATGTACCATTTAATGATGCATGAATGTGGTTAAAATGCAAAAAAAAATCTGAAATTATTTCAGTTACAGTTGTAGAGCAACTAATGTAAATGCAACATTGTTTCTGTATATTGTGTATTTTCAATGAAAAGTAAAAATACATCTCCTGAAAAAGTGCAGAGTATCATTACTTTGGCATTAAGTGACTGACTGAAACTCCAGTGTGTTGTAAAACCTGTCTGTGCTTCCACTGGCCAATAAGAAGAGCTGGGCTGGTTATAGTGTGTTTAATGCAGCTTCACTCAGCACCAGCATGATCAGGGTACAGCAGCACACACCCGCTTGAAGCTCACATTAAGTGTTTGATTAGCGATGGAAACAATATGCTTTATATTATGTGAGTACCTTTTCTTACTCTAATTTGAAAACTTTTAATCAGTTTTACCATAAACCTTTACATTTTTCTTCTTTTTCTCCAATACTATTTCTTTATTTTATGTTTATCTGTGAAGACATTTCAGTGATGATGATCATATCAGTGTCTGCAACAGAAGGTATTTTATTTCTTTACAGTAGAAATGTATTTCATGTTATGTAACATCTGGTTAGTTTTAAGATGACTGATCTCAGTGGACTCATGTTATGATCTTTTATTTATAGATGATCTTCCTGATATCAGACCAGCACAGATTTTTGGAAGCAGCAATGCGAAAACTGGAGAAAATATAACTTTAAAGTGTGCCTTTTCTGATAAAAGCGGATCTAGAGAGCAGCTTAACATGTTCCTGTGTAAAAATGGTGTTGGGATGAGAATGGAACCTCTTGAAAAGAAAAACGACGTCACCTTCAATTTGAGAAATGTTTCAGTGCTGGACTCGGGAAACTACAGTTGTGTTTTCTCAAAAAACAAACATATTCCCAAAAGTGTGAGAGCATCAGGATTAAAACCCATCCGAATCCAAGTCACTGGTAAGAGTTGTAACCCATATTTCCTTTTACTATCTCAAAGTATGTCAGTCTAAACAGTTCTGAAGTTAATTTTAGAGCACCTCAAACACTGTCTAATGATTCTTAGCTAAAGTATGAACATTTCAAAAACTTTATTAATCCAGCTACCCGGTACATTTATTATTTTTACATACCTCAGAATGGTCTTTAATCTGCTCCTTTTGTCTGTTCTCATGACAATGCACTGAAATCTTCTGCTCTCATTTACTTCATGTCATTGAAAATAGAGACTTAAATAGAGCTTAAATAAAGCTTAAATAGAGACTTAACTAATGACAGTCACAGCAATATGTGATTGTGTTATTGGGACAAAGTCAGTTTACAGAGCAAATAGTTCATAAAATGCTACAATGCTTCCAAGAAATGCTTGTTGAGTTAAAAATGTAACTATTATCATATTTTATTCATGTCAGTTTATTAGCATATTCAGAATTTAGAGCAAGTATGTTCTGAATGAATGATTGTCATACTGGAGGAGCATTGAAATAAGAACCACCTAAACACGATTGTAAATTCAGTACTAAACTGGTCCATATTTTTCACAAATCCAGTTTTAAAGCGGGCCGTTCATATCAATATCAATATCAAGAAACCTGCACAAAGGTTCTGAGTTCAGTCATTATGTAAATGTTGTTTGGAGAAAGAAATAAATTGAATTGTGACAAACAAAATACAATAAATACCATATATAACTGACAATCAGCAGAAAATCTCTCTATGGCATAGGTAATAAATCTATTAATATTTATATTATCCTGTATGACGTGCATAACAATTACATTTTTTTTTCTGAAAAGACGTTTCATTAAAGACAACCACAGTCTCTACAACACCTTACACAACCGACAAATATTCTCCGAAGAGCACAAGCACAGCTGGAGAAAACACTCGTGATATTCAGCTCATTGGTAAGAGACAGATAAATGAGTTTAGGTCATTCATACATTGTAAAATATAAATACAGCATTATAGCACTGAATGCAGTATAAACTTTTTTTTTATGATTAAGATTTTTAAGATACATTATAAGATTATTAATTCTTTTGAGTGTTTCCTAATAACATAATATGGTATCTGCTACCCTGTTAATTTATATCTCTCTGTCACCCACAGCTCCCTAAATGTTTTGCTCTTTAAAAGTATATTAAATACAATATCAAAACATTAGTCTGAGACATCAGTCAAATCTTAACATTTGTCTGATGCCAAATATCTGCTGATACTGATATTATTCAGGCATTTTTAATTTCTTAAGCAATTATAAAAACATTTAAAAATCTCTAATGAAACTAGAACATATCACTGATAATAATGAAGTCTAGTGTGTTGTATAATGTAAATGTTGTTTTATATAAACATTATCTGGATATTAAATGGAATTACACTAAACATTAAATCATTTTTGCAAACAGACCATGAAAGGAAATGTTATGTGACCATTTCTGACTCCTGTGGTAATAAATTGTCCTGTTTTGTAGGTTGGCTGCAAAACTTGATGTTGCCTTTTCTTGTTTTACTTCTTTTACTGGTTATGATATTTGTTCTTGCGATGTATCGATGCAGAGTCAGAATGTTCAGTAAGTACTGCAGACAGCTTTATATTTTTTGCTAAGCAATACTGAGATATAAGTGTGAATGCATAGGAATTATAAAAAGAAGAAAATAATAATAAAACTTTAGAAAAACAGTAGTGTGATTGCGGAAACAATTGCCTTCTAGCACAGGTCTCGGAGTTCTCTGCCTACTATAGTTATACAGTTTGTCCTTAAATGTCAATCACATAATGGCGGCATTGTCCCTATTTGCAAAAGAGAGTTTTTAAATCAGGAGGAGTGACTAACACTCCGTCTAATGTAACAATCCACAGATTTCCATCTCTTTCCTGTTTCTCAGTCTTCTCTCATCTCTGCCTTGTTAAGAAGAAATGGGTTCGGGCTTCTAGTTCACAAAGAAGCTACCGAGAGCCCAAGCCCAAGTTCTCAGAATTCTCTTCCCTCATAGTTATATAGCCTATTCTTATACAGAATAGCAAAACTGATATAACAATAAAAACAAGGCATGGTCAAAACTATCTTTAAAACATCTCTTTAAAGCTTAACAGCAAGAGGAAATCTTGTGATTACAAACACAAGATTTGTAAAGTAAAGTAAAGTGGCCCCTTATAGTCACGGGTTAACACACCACGGCACACAGTGTGAACAGTGTAAAATTCTTTCTCTGCATTTAACGCATTCACCAAATAAAGCAGTGGGCTGCCACCAATGAGGGGTGCCCAGGGAGCAGTGTGTGGGGACAGTACCTTGCTCAAGGGTACTTCAGTTATGACACTAGCAGTGTCGGGATTTAAACCGACAACTTTCTGATTGCGCGGGCAACACCCTAACCACTAGGTCGCCAACTGTAGAAGGAGTTGCAGCAGCTAGTTGGAGCTAAGGAAATCTGTCGTATCAGTGGACATATAAAGACAGAAACTCATGCCATGACAGTCATTCCCTGAATATTTTTTTTTCTATCATGTAAATTAATTATAAGAAGAACATCAGCAAATATCTAGTAACTGATTTTTTTTTTTTTTTTTTTTCAGAGTCGGACCAAAACAAAGAACAGAGGTAAATTAGACATGTAATCATCAATGAAAAGCATTACTGCAGAGATATGTTAACAACACAAGAGCCTAATTGTTCACAAAGGTGCAAAGGTGCAATGATAATTTTGCGGGCATTCTTAAATTATCGTAAAAATTGTGTCAGTTTAGTAGTAATAAATACGTATATTGTTGCCTCCAGCTACCAAATGTTCAACCCCACCCAAAAGTACATTGCCCTGATATTTTGATGTTGACATACTCACACAGGATGGCCTTGTTAAATAGATAATTAGTTGGATTAGATGTTTGTAAGACCCATGTGGACTTAAGTCACATGACATGTGTCAGACTCAAGTCATGCATTTAATTATTTAAGAATCAATATGACTAACTTTAAACACCTGTAACTCAGAACCTTATGACTCAAAAAGACAGATGGGATTACTGATGGGACGTTTGATTCATTTTACCAATTAGTTTATTTTAAATTGTTAGTTTGTTATATTGGTTTCTTTTGAATTGTTCTTTTTTCATCAGTTACTATGGTTACACTTTGCTTATGGTAATTTGAAGGACAACTGAGACAAGGGTGAGAATTCAACATGGCCTGCATAAACTGGAAACCAGCAACATTCAAATAAGTATCAATAAATTCACACTCAGCTACCAGATGGACAGAAGGTCTTGAGTTTATGTGCTAACAAAATGTCGCTGTATTTGAATCGCTAGTTCAAAAAAACACGGCGTTCACAATTGCTTTGCTCTCTTTTTAAATTTTCTTCATCCTAATCATTCTTCTTCCCTGTATTTAAATTTAGTTCAAACTGTTTGCCAGAATGATTTTATTTAAGTTATTTAAATATCACATAACTGACTGTTATATTGAATAGGGGGTGGTTCAAGGCTCAAAACATTAAAATTATTTAATCAGTTACTTATTTAGTAAAATCCTCTTCAGCTATAGAGTTTGTTTATTTAGTGTGTAATTTCACAGCTTTGTTGTGTCTGTCATGGTTATATAAGTACCATGTTTTGAATCATTTCGGAAAGGTGTATCATAATATGAAGTGATATTAATTTACCATGTACAATATGGGATATGCATCCATTTAATTAGGACTTGACTTGAGACATGTATAATGAATTTCCACTTGACTGAGGACTTGAGTTTTATTTATTAATTGCAAATCATTTACTTTTTCTGACCTATGTTAAGAGCAGGGAAAACACTGAAGTACGCAGAGCAGTGCTACTCCAGGACCAAAGTTTGGAGTCACTGCATTATTATATCAGAATGTGTTTAAACTGTAATTATTATTGTTTTATGCAACAGTTTTCTTCTCTCTGTTTCAGTGGACAGGAAAAAACAGATTACTGTGAAGGTAATTTCCTAATAGGTCATATTCATTGTCATCTGTAAACTGCTCATATCATGTACATTCATATTGTTTTACTATCCATTTTCAAGGTTCAGTTCCAGAGGTCCATGCAATGAACAGGTACCTTGTGCTGTGATGTAACTGTGTATACAGTTAAAATTGTATTTCCAAGATGAAGTAAACATTTACTTCAAATGTAATCAGTAGCCTAACCCTTTTACACCATACATCCTACAGGGAAGACTCCTTTGATGTCATGTGTGAATATTACACAATACCAGATGTAAAAGGTAACATCAATTTTTATCAGGGTTTGGCTGGTTTTCTTCACAGGGTACATGTTCAGCTGTAGATATAAACTGTAAATGAAAACAAAGTATATCTGCCAATCATGTGGTAGCGAATGCTCTTGATGGTGATGCATCTCTTAAAATCAAGTAATATAGGATTTGTATTACTATGTAATAGAAACGTAATCCTAATGCAAGCCAGTAATTTAGTACAGTATGGGAATGAGAGAGTTTAATCACGGCCACAATTAGGCATGGGCACAACTAGAGATTCTGCATTGTGGTGCGTAATACGACCGTCGCAGAGAGGATGAGAAAGATTATATTGATATAATGCGGTCTTTTGTATTTCAATTAATGAGTGTTATTGTGAGTGTTGAAATTAATGATAATAACAGACAGGGTTTTTTTAGTTATATTTTATTCTCATTAAAAAAATGATTTTTGGAAGGATTTAAACAAAATGAAGTGTTAAATAGTACAAACTATGTGACCAAAACAACAGAGATAAACATGTTGTTGCTTGTAGCAGTCACATCTTATGGCTGATTTGTTTGAAACTGGTGTGACGTGAGGGGGCGGAGCACCCTCATGGACCCAGGACTGAACACGGGGCTCCTCCCTGGATGAGAGCCAGGTGAACTTTGTTGAAGGAGAAGCCAGGACTCCTAAAAAAATGATGAGCTCTCCAAGAGTAAACGGGAGAGAAGGACTGGAGAGTGTGAAGGGAGGAGAAAGAGATAGTGGGAGAGCCAGTGGTAAGGTTTCAGCCAGAGTGGTGGTGGTTCTGTTTCTTATTATGAGAATAATAAGATGCACTGGCCCCGGTGTCGCTGTGCGTGTGTTCCGGTAGGTGGGTAGGCCTCCCGGTCTATGGGTAGCGGCCGTTAGAGTAAATGTAATATCACATCTAATTTCTAATCAATTTCATTCACAGTTAACACAAGTCCAGTAGGTGTTTGGTAAGTAACAGCTGTACTTTTGGACACAAGTCTTAAAATGCCAGTGCACAAAACACTCTTTATGTATAAAAGAAGTGAATCCCTTTATTTAAATAAAAGTATCTTTTTCCAGTCATGCTCAAGGTGGGGTGTACAGTCTGGCTCAAGGCAGTGCAGTGTACAGCTTAGCTGAGGACACTGGTATGTAT
>JBBJLS010105855.1:0-19534 GCA_037577275.1 Bryconaethiops microstoma
TGTGTGTGTGTGTGTGTGTGTGTGTGTGTGTGTGTGTGTGTGTGTGTGTGTGTGTGTGTGTGTGTGTGTGTGAAAGCGTTGCTGTCAAGAAGATTGCTTTTCATTGTCAGACCTGCATTGGTTTTTGTGACTGCAAAGCACAGAGTGGGAAGTTCCAATGCATGCTGTATTCTGTATGTCCACATACTGAGGTTCTGTGGAAGACCAACAAACAACCCACAAGATAGTTTTTGAGAAACAGCTCTGCAGTTATCTTAAACAACCGGAAACCTCATCTTGTAGTGTGAGCTTAATGACTATATATTCACGTACCTATACTCACCATATAGTGTTGCCAGTGTATTGTTCTGGATTGCCAAACTGCATTTGAGTAAAAGTAACTGCTAAATAACTTTAGTATAGAACTTTAATATATTCATCATCTATCAATACAGATGCTGAAGTTTGTTACACCCTTGGTCTTGAAGCATATGCAGTCAACATGCACTCACTACATAATGTTGCTTCTGTATTCTTCTGGATTACCAACCTGCATTTGAGTAAAATACAAGTTCTAAATATCTTGCAGAACTATTCATCACCTGTTAGTGCAGAAACTGAAGTTTGGATTTCAGTAACATCATGCATTAAATATTAAATACTTCTTTACTTCTTGCTGTTTTCAGAGCCCTTAAAAGGCTTTTACAGCTTTGCTTCCCCCCCAATACCATCAGGTCCTCTGGCAGCAGTTTACTCACAGTCTCTGACATTTACAAATGGAAATTTCATTTTGATTATTATTAAATCCAGTTTTGAAAACCTATTAATTTAACATGTGAACAGTAAAATGTGTATGCAAAAAAAGTTTTTGGGTAGTTCCTACTAATTACACTAAATACTTTAAATCAAACTGAAAAACAATGAACTAGTCATTTAGATCAGCCCATAAGATAAAGATAAAGCAGTGGTAATGTTGAGGAAAATGCACCTATAATGTATATTTCATTTCATCCACAAAGTGGACAAAAATATGAAATAAGAACAGCTTCAGAACACGAGGTAACATGAATTTAGAAAGTAATAAAACACAGCTGAAAAATGTTTACGTGCCAAATTTGGGGAAATTTTGACTACTTAAACATCCCTTATATTTGGCAATTAACAGCAAATATGGATACCTGGTTTTATGATCCATCTGTGCTTTAAAATACAAACGTAAAATATGTATAACCATACAAATCTAAGTATTGCTGTCCTTGTTTAGTTGTAGCGTAACTCAGCAATTTTCACAATTGTAAGTGTGTAATGTGTTTTTTGAATAGGGTCGTCTTTTCTCTTACCCTGACACCCATCGCCACCGGCTCGGAGCAAACTACCTCCAGCTGCCTGTTAACTGTCCCTTCCGTGCCCGCGTGGCCAACTACCAGAGAGATGGTCCCATGTGCTTGTCTGACAACCAGGGTGAGAGAACATCACTCTACCACTCCTGTCTCTTGTGTACGCACACAAGACTTTAGCAGCAGATTGAAGGGTCGTAGTAGCCCAGTGTGTAAAACACTTGCCTGAGAACCCGTTGGCCATGAAAGTTGCATGTTCAAACCCCCACTTTTTACCATTGTGTCCTTGAGCAAGACACTTAATCCATAGTTGCTCCCTGCAACCAATGATTGTAAGTAGCTCTGGATAAGAGCATCAGCCAAATGCCCCCTTTACACTTTTACCTCATAATTTGCAAGGTAGGATCTCAGTGACTTGGTCTGGTTAGTCCATCGCATCCCAAAGGTGCTTGATTGAATTGAATTTAGTGGCCAGGTCATCTCCTTGAACTCAGCTTTTTGATCTTCATAATGTTCCTCTAAAGGAAACGAAACTTAATTTTTGCATTTTTTGTAAATTCTAATACCACATTTAGCTGCATTTTGCTTTTTTCCCCTCCAATATGTTAAATTCAGCAGATTAACAGTATTTGTAATCTCTAATGAGGATGTTTAAATAATAATAAAAAAAAAAAGTTAATGCACAAATGGGATGTGTAAAAAAACAAAACCAAAACCAAAAAAAAAAGTGTCGGTCAAGTAAGTTTGTCATTTCAACCATATACACGAAGGAAACAGTGAAACAAAGCCATGTGTCTCCAGGACCAAGGTGCAACACAAGAACAGAAATGGAACCGAACACAAGACCACAGGTGCAGACAGGACAGGAGAGGGTGCAAGAAAAACAAGAGCAACAAAACAATTGGACAAGACGTTTAGTGCAGTCGACAATAGCAACCGTGCTAGTCAGAATAAATACAGTGTTGGAACGTTCTGTATTCTAGCAGCAGAGAGTTGCATCTGCAAAAGTGCAGAACAGATGTCGACAGCAATAAATATAGTTGTGCAAATATAGCACCAGCAGAACAGTGTGTGTGCAATATAATAGAAGAATATTTACAGCCAAAATGAAAGTCTGAGATGATCTAATTTTTGTTTGTTTGTTTTGTTTGTTTGTCACATCACTCTCACTTACTTTAGTCATCATGAAGTGTTTGAGTGGTTGGACATGATGCACATAGTTTTTTTTGTTTGTTTGTTTGTTTGTTGTTTTTTTTTCCCCCCATGCTGGGTCCGTACTCGCATATTACTTCACCTAGTTTACAGAGGGCTACAAAATGAGAATTGTCACTTGATAATGTCTTAATTTCTCAGGTTACCTTGATGAATCAGTTGGTTCATCAGGTGGCCTAAACTGAACAACAGACCTGAAAGTGCTGAGTGGCAGGGCAGTAATAGAATGCATGTTGGACTACAAGGTCTAAGTTGTTTCTCCTCTTACCTACAGGAGGAGCACCCAACTACTTCCCCAACAGCTTTAGTGCCCCAGATTGCCAGCCTCACTTCATGGAGTCCAAGTTCCATGTGTCTCCTGATATTGGTCGCTACAACAGCGCAGATGATGACAACGTAACTCAGGTATTGGTGGGGTTAGTGGGCGAGGGACCCACTGTGTCAGTGAGGAGTGCATCTCTCTAACTCCTTCTTGGCTCCAACAGGTGCGCACCTTCTTCACTGAGGTTCTGAATGAGGCAGAACGTGAGCGTCTGTGCCAGAACATGGCCGGCCATCTGAAAGGAGCACAGCTGTTCATTCAGAAGCGCATGGTAAAGTTTCTCCCTCACTACAGTCATTCCAGATCATTTGGGCTTGCTGGCTTGCTTACTTACTCACTTGCCGACATTTTCATGGCCCTGGTTTCAAAAGTTTCAATCACACATATGTTACACAAATGACTTTTCTCAGTACAAGGGAAGGGTTATTTTAGAGGAGTGAATGGAACACGCTTCAGTTGGAACACACTTTTGTTTTTTACAGAAGTACAGGACTTGTTCACACCAACATTCACATCGCATGTGAATTCACATTCATTCACACACACAGCTACTCTGACCACACCTGTTGTGCTTATTCCAGCAAACAAACCACTGCTTAAGCATGCTAGACATATTCTGAGGAAGCCATCTCATCTCGTTAAGGCTGTATTGAGAACACAGACTTAAACATGTTCTGAGAGGCTGTGGCAAACGTTTGGTGGAATATGACCGGCTTCATTACCAAGTGCATAGATGATGTGACTTTCATAAGACCATCATTTGCATCACCAGAAGCTGTGAATTCAGAACTTCAGAGCTGTGCACACTGCCAAAAACCTGGTCTGATCTGAAACCCCTCAACACAGCAACCTATCCTGAGCTATCTGAGCACAGGCGATTCACTGACCCTTTTCTAGACACCAGAGTCACGTGGTATATGTGGCTCGGCATTCAGACTAGGAAAGTAACATGACGTATTTGTGGTGATGATGCCTCGTTTCCATCTCTGAACAACTTCTATGCATAGTTTGAAGCACAGAACAAGAAGCCAGTGTGGAAGATCATCCTTCTTCTCAGACCGAGTACTTGATTGGTGAGAGTAGGGATGATCAGCTGGATCACTGACAAATCTGGCATTTTAGTTCGCCCATCACTCCATCTGGTCTACAGAGGATACCATCAGAGAATTTGAGAGCCGCCATTTGACCGTGTCTTTGTGAGTGATGAGATGTCCATAATAAATGGCTTACTATGGAGCTTTTATGCGAAATATTCGTTTATAAATTGGCAAACCTCTTTTATAGTGCTGTTGAAAAACAGACATACTGAAGTCTGTCTAATTTAAAGATGAATTCTGCATGAAAAGTGTGTTGCTCCACCCTCATTCATTAAGTGTACACTTGGATTGAGACCATACTGTAAATTGTTAGGACTCCTGAGATCATCTGAGTCTTCTACTAGGGCTTCAAACATGGCAGCTCAAACATCATGAACATACAACAAAGCTGTATTAAATAAATAATTTAATGTTGAAATCACATCTCTCATTCCCTCTGCAGGTTCAGAATCTGATGGCGGTGCACCAGAATTATGGCTCTCGTGTTCAGGCGCTGCTTGACCAGTACAATGCAGAGTGTAAAAAGGTACACTTATATTTGCCTATCAGTTTGATCAATTTGATGCTTACAGAAACTTTAGTTTAATGAATACAATAAGAAAATGTTCTGTGCTCTCTCTCTCTCCTTTTTCCTGTTTTCCAGAACTCTGTGCATGTGTATACACAGGGAGGAGCATCTACCATGGCGGCCTCCTCTAAGATGTAACCTGCGTGGCTTCTCTCTCTTGACACATGTCCGCACGCACTGATCTAAGATTAGCTTCCCTTTATACAAATGGTCATTTTTCATGAAGAATTAATTGAAAGGCACAAAGTGATCTTAGGACTATCATCGCTGATATACTGCATCAGATCATTTGGTTGATAAGTTGGCTAACCAACCAAAACAGTACGTCATTTTCAGCAGTAACCCTAAATATTAGTCAGTTTATGTTAGAAACGATGGAAATATGTTTGTCTTAGTGTGGATTCAGAGTACATGTCCAGTGGCAGCTCTGCGTTCTGCATCCTGTTTGTTCTAGCTGAGTCCCAGTGAACACTGGGGCAGTTTCACAAAGCAGGGTTTCTCTATTAACCTGACAAGCCAAAAGTCATGCCTGTGCAACAGGAGATGAACAGGGACACTTATTGAACAATCTTGCTTTGTGAAACACCCCTGGCTCTATTATGAACCCTCCTTATTGATATTTTGGCATTTGCTACTCACTTCTCTTCCACAACAGCCTTACGAACATGCTGTGACCTTAAAGTGCCGCTCTACACATATCAAACATTCATAATAACTTCTGTCTCGCATTCTATTACACACATTAGCTTTTATTCTCTTGACTGTTCTTTAATGAGAGATCTCAGCGATGGCTTAGTGGAGATTTAATACATTGTGTATTGCAGAAAATGGCAACAATTTTTGACAAATTTTCTATAATCCTACAAATGATCAGTGAATCCATTTTTATGCACGCTCAAAGCAGTCCTTTGTGATCCCAAATGAGGAACCCTTCATCTCTAGAGTTGTGAGAGCTGAAACTGTGGTTGCAAGTCAAACAGGTTTTATATAGTGAAAGGGGGGGGTGTAGGGGGTTAATGCAGGACCATGGCACAACACAAAGAACAAAAACAGAAATCCCACAATGTAGAATACTGTTTAAATGAACACGATAATGAATAACTCCTATAATGGCGGTTTCACACTTTAGTAATCTAGACATTCCCTGCTTATACCTTAACATTAACAGTGACTGATCAGTTACTACAATAATCCTTTTACTCACCGTAATAATTTTGTGCTTCGATACATATAAGCAGTGATGCCTCATCGTCGTCAGTGCAGAATGGATTAAAACAGCAGGATCAGACAGATGGTAGCAGGAGAGCCACAATGTGATTGTGCCTTATTGTCAAGTTTAATGTTTCTTGGGCAAAAAAGAAGTTCTTGACAATTTAACACTGGTAGAATGGAGGGGAAAATTGAAGCAGCTGAATCATTCTATCCGTCCAGTTTTCTCTTTATGGCAAAGATTACTAAAAGATGCTTTAAGCATTACTTTTCCATGTCAATTTCTGTATTGTCTTACTCGCCATGCTTGGAAAAAGTCAGAGGAAAAGTTTGATCCTGATGATATGAACTTTCTGATCTGTAACCAAATGTAATAAATCATAATGATTTACTATGCGTGCTTGTGTTGGTGATTTTTGTTTTAAGTCATTTTTGTGATTGTAAATGGTGTATTTGCACTGACAACCCAGTGCCACAAAACCCACAGTTATGTCAAATGATTCATTTCCTGACAGCCAGGTGGGCACTGAGTGTGAGAGTAGATTTGTCACTTGCGTTCCTGTACGTAAGCAGTCGTATCCAACATATCCAGCGGCACAGGACTGACTGCTACAGAGATGCAAACCTCTTACAGACCCCCAGAGAATTTCCCTCTGCAGGGAGGGGGGACCGTAGTGGTGTCCATGCCTGAACAGCCTAAAGATTACATAGTGTGGTCCCTGGCCAGCCTCTTCTATGGAAACCCTTTGTGCCTGGGACTTCTCGCCGTTTATTACTCCGTGAAGGTGAGTCTCGTAAAACGGTAAAGAGTTTAGAGATTATCTTCTCAACATATGATGGTTATGAAAGTAAAGCATCTATGTCCAACCTTTAAATTCAATTCAATTTTATTTTATTTATATAGCGCTTTTTACAACCAGGTTGTCACAAAGCAGCTTTACAAAGTCCAGGTCCAAGCCGGTAGTGAGTAAGCCAAAGGCGACAGAGGCGAGGACAAACTCCCTCAGCTGGAGGAAGAAACCTCGGGAGGAATCAAAACTCAAAAGGGGAACCCGTCCTCCTCAGGTCGACCCAGAGAGAAAGTAGTTCCTTTCTGCTTGACTGCCCCTGTTTTGGGTCGTCAAAGACCGCCTGGAAGAGATGGAGAAAGGAGGTATAGTCCTGAATGGCAGAACTGCTGCTCCTCCAGACGGCCACTGCCCAGCCTTGTGCTTGCTCCGTGAGCTGTTGGATCATCGTGGACACCTTCTGGTTCGAAGTCATCTCTGGAAATTCTGAAACGTTTACAGACTAATAATAAGTTCCTGCATCTCAACAAATCACCCCCATACCTCTTCGGGGGCAACACATGATGCGTCAGTGGGGAGTGCATGGCCAGAGTCGCCGGAGCCAGTTGACGCAGGTTGATAACCAGCTCCAACACGACATATCTGAGGTGGTCCAGCTAAGCCTGATGTTCCACAACGCATTGTAGCAGATGGGGCTTCTCACTGACCAGCAGGGGGATTCCTGCTGCATCCATGTTAAGGGTGCATTCATCTGTCATGTCCACTGGTACGGGAAGGAGGACACAGATGCAGGAGTGAACTAACACAAAGCTTTTATCCAGAAAAGAGGTCCAGAGAAACGTAAACAGCCACTTTCACTTATAAGCTCAGGAGAGCACATATACAGGAAGTCCTTCTCTCAGGCTGGCCAGAAATGCATGTGGGGAAGTCAGCACAGGGCACTAGGAGATAACTCCTTCGCTGAGTTGGGAAGCAGGTTTCACTTCTTCACAGAATTCGTGAGGAAATCAGGAAGCTCCGCTACAGATGCTCGAGTCTGAGAGTGGTGCAAGTTTTTCTTCTTTTTGGGAGAAAAGAGAGAGAGACAGACACAAATAGAGACGAAGGCAAAGTCCCTTCAGAGGGACGTAAAGGAGCACGTCGTGCTCTGGGCTTCTGGCAGTCAGGTGCAGCTCTTTAGAGAAGCCCAGTCCTTAGGGAAGCAGCCTGTACCGAGACCAGAAGAAAGGTAAGGGTAGTTTGAGGGTGAACGCATGTAGACTGCTGGATCATCTGGTATTTAATACTAAGGGGATGGAAGACACACAACCCAATCAAAACACAGAGACAATCAGATGTAAACTGATTGAGGCTCACTTCACTACAAGTGGGTTCCTAGGCACCGCAGCCAAACATAAACAGACCTAGATGTGGAGTGGAGGGGCGTGCCGGAGAACATGGTTCAGAACATGGGCGACTGGAACCGCTGGAGGCGTGGCGGAGGCGACACAGACATGACAACAATAGTCAGTACAATAAAATCTTTAAATGAGCCTTAGAGGAGAAGTCTGCCCATCTTTTTTCAAAATGTCTTTTTCACACACTAAGACACATCCCAATATTATGTGGAATATCTTACGTGAAATAGTCCTGCCTTGTGAATATCATTATTTGTTAATATTACTTAAGATAACCCTTTATATACTACTGGTCTCTATTACATGCAAAAACATACTTATAAGCACCATTAGCATTATTAGTAATTCACTTACCTTTAAGTAAAATATCTATAGTATTTATACTCTGGCATTTGTGTATATTGCACAGTGTGTTTCACATTTTCTGCAGATTCTTTATCGGATTTATTTAGACTTTATATTTAATATTGTTATTGTCTCTGTGTCTCTGTGCATGCAATTTTCTCCAGGACCAATAAAGTTTTCTGATTCTGGTTCTGATTTAAAGTGATTTGTAATGCCTTTTTCATGCAATGCATTTCTATAAAGTAGCTTCTACAGAAATTAAATGCTTCAGTCGTTTGGTTCCTATCATCACCATTCTATAATTCTTTCTCGAGAAATGTTCCTCTAGAACATTACTCTAAACCTCTGTGGATGATTTTGTATACATCCTAACAATTTAATTATGCCGAAATAATGACAAATGGGTGGAATCTCACTTTAGGTAAACTCACCTCCCAAGTGTTCAAAGCACAGGTGCAATGCAAGGCCCCCTCTTGTGTCTGAGTGTAGGAGTGCAGGGATTGAATTGCTGCAGGTTGTTAGGGTCTTCTCATATTAGGACATTTTATTATACCAAGACCTCCAAGTCTACTTGCACTTTTGAGCTTTGTAAAAGTAGCCAGGGTTAAATTTCTCCCAATAATATAATATTATCCCTATAATCATGAATAATCATAAACTGCTAGATGATATAGACGTTTGTCAAATGTAAATGTTATTTAAAACATCTTATTTCCAATATTAACTGTGTGAACTGAAGTGTGACCTAGGTCAAAATATTATTTTTATTATATTTTAGCATGTTTTACTACATTATTTCTCTACATTTTTAGACCTCAGACCCAGTCACATACATCTGAGATTTAATGAATGAATGAATGAATTAATTAATTAATTAATTATTTTTTAAATTCATTCATTCAACCCCAGACGTGTGTGACTGGGTTTGTGGTCTAACAAAGTAGAGCAATAATGTAGTAAACGATTCGTAATTAATTGGTTAATTAATTAATGCAAAAAAAACAAATCCAGAAGTATTTAAGATGTAACATGTACCACAGTTTTATCACATGTTATATTTATGTTGTAAATAAAGTAAAAATATCTAAAACGTAAAACTTAAAAAAATGAAACAGGAAGGCTTAAAAATGCACAATATGACACGGATCTTTTTATTTCACTGTTGAGATAAATCTAGTGCCATCTAGTGGTGCCTTCTAGATCACAGCCAAAGACTCACATCATTCAAAAGTATCTGGACAATCTTTTTCAATGAGTGAATTCAGCTGATTTACACTTACACACATTGTGCAATTGAGCTCCTGTCACACACAACTTACAACCTCCATAAAGCATTAGAAATAACATGGGAAGCCTAAAAAACCCCATGTCCAATGCTAGGCATCATCTAGATGGGAGTGTGCGGTGTCCTTTGCAGTGATGGAACTCTGTCCAGTACCTCTGAGATGAGTTGGAGCGATGCTTGAGATCCAGAGCTAATAATCCAACATTAGCACCTGACTTCACTAATGCTGTCAGGATTGAATCCATTCAAATCCTAACATTGTTCCAACTTCTTACAGAAAGTCTTCACAGAAGAGTAGAGGCCCCAAACTTTTGCCCACTAGTTGCAACAGTGTCAGGATAAAAAAATTGTTAATAATAATAACAAGAATATGCCATCGACTAACACTAGTGTTGTGTATTGCTAATTATATAATTATTGGCACTTAACAATACTGTTGGTTACTAGGGCGATGTCAGGTGGTTACTACGGTGTGGTTGGTAGGGTGTCATTAACTGGCTGCTATGGTTTCTCTGGTGGTTACGAGAGTGTTGCTATAGCATTCCAGGAGGTTACTAGGGTGTTCCTTGGTACTGTAACTTTTGCCTGCAATTCAATGCTTATTATTACATGTATTTTTAATTAAATACATGTAATAATAAGCATTGAATTTAATTAGGATTCTAAAATGGTTATTTTGTTATTGACTGTATTATTGACTTGAGTGACATAGTAGCTTACTATATGCAGATTACCCTAGGAAGTTGTAATTTAGTCCTTTAAAGTAATTTGTCCTATGGTGTGCACAGTATAATTAATATAGTAAGCATCAGTAAGTGCCCAAAAGTAAACCTTTGGGCACTTACCCTCTTAACTCCATGTTTTCCTTACTAATGCTTTAACCTCTGACTTTTCTTTGACAGGATTTGTTAAGGTGTGTAACTTAGCTGGCAGTAACTTGGTTGGATAGCGGATGTTGATTTAAGTATAGCTTTTCAGGTTTGAAGAACAGATGTGGACTACTTGAGCACTACTGTTTGTCGCTCTGGTCAAGAGTTGTCTGTTAAATGCCGTAAATATAAATGTATTATGAAGTTCAAACCATTTTTACTAAGTTTTCTCACTCTCAGCAGCAAAATATCACTCTTCATCAAATCTGAGGGTTTCGGGAAACACAAAAACACAAGGAAATGTTAACAGATATAACAAGACACAAGCAACGCAGCACAACGACAGCTTTTGAGCAGCAGTTTTACAAAGAATCTACAAACACAGATTAAAACCCTTATGTACTGACAAGGGAAATGAGAACACCTGGACAAGGGGAGGAGACAGGGACAAGACAAAGATGGAAACATTGAGGAGGAGTTGGGACTAGGGTAGAGACTGACATCAAAACAACAACAAACTCACATGGCAGACACAAACATGGCAGCTGTAAACAATGTCAGATATGGACACAGAGGAAAAGACACATAAGTAAAGTGGCCCCTTATAGTCATGCTTGAACACACCACAGCACAAGCACACAGGTAAAGGGAGTAAAGGTAAAGGGGCATTTGGCAGCTGCCCTTGTCCAGAGTGACTTACAATTATTAGTTACAGGGATAGCCCCCTGGAGCAACTGAGGATCAAGTGTCTTGCTTAAGGACACAATAGTAGAAACCTTACACTTTGTGGTCATCGGGTTTACAGGCAAATGTTTTACCCACTAGCCTACTCTCACCCCCAATGTTAAATTCTTTATCTGGATTTAACCTTTTCACCAAATGAAGCAGTGTGTGGGGACGGTACCATTTTCAAGGGTACCTCAGTGGTACCGCTAGCAGTCCTGGTATTGGAACCCACAACCTTCTGATTGCAGGCCACCATTACAGAATCCCGCCTGTCTGTGTGTAACTCCTGTGGTGCAAATATGAACCCACCTTGGGAGTTGAAGACAGGAGACAAAGGAACTGGACAGTGGATAGGACAAAAGATGGGAAACAGAGCTGAACAAGACACTGGCCACTGGGCTGGACAGGGTGCAGAATGGTAAGGATGGTGACATGGACAGAGATAGCGAAAGGCACAGGAATGGATACAAACCCTGTAGCTGTCGCAGAAGCTTGGCCATTTGGAATGAGGATGGAATCCAGTCCCTCTATTTCTCTCTGCATTCTTGGTTGAACTGTACTTCTCCTGCCCCTCAGCTAATTCCTGGCTCAAATCCCTTAGCCCCCCAAAATTTTCATCTAAGGGAGAGGGGTTCTGCATGGCCCCTAAGATGGCCTTGAGGTTGTCCATGATCTTGTTCCTCCCCCTAAGTTTAGGAACAGCTAACATTTTGTAGCAGTTCACAGCCTCCCCTCAGTCCAGCCTCCTCACCTTTGCTGAGCCAGTCTAGAAACTCTTAAATGAGTATTAAAAAATGGGATCAATGCATCAGTTTTTGAAGTGGATTCTTCTGTAATGATTGTGCTGAGGCAAACAAGATGTAAGTGTGAGATCCCAGAATGCTCTTGTTGCAGACTTTGAGTATGTTGTCTGCTCAGGCAGTGTTATCATACTTTTCTCTTTTCTGAAGGGTGTGAATAATCAACTTATTATGACACTAAACCTATTTTCTCTTTCCCCTCCAATGAGGATCAGGTCTCATCTTGCATCTCAGACTGCCTGGCTTTATTTGGATGGCAGCCCCTTTCTCACCACTGAAGCTACACAGTTACTCGTCCAGTCTCTGGTCATCTCTTAACCTTTGGCTTAAGGAAGAGCGTGTAAGGTAGACCATTCTTATTCATGTCTGTATCTTTTTTTTTTGTTTAGCGTAAATGGTTTTTGGCTGAGTTTTGAAAAGGTGACATTCCCTTTATAGGGCTTCCTCATTTCCTTCTCCTTTGTGGGCCCAGTGCTGTGACATAACAACCAGTGCACAAGACTCAATATCTTTCTTTTCCACTTCATCAGCATGGCTTGTGAAATTCCACTCAGCATCACGTGACCAGCAATACTGACAATAAGCAGTTTTGTTGATGACAAATCTCTTTAGAAGGTCCTTATTTCTTCCTTTGTATCATTTGTGTGGGCATATTTGTGGCTTAATGCCTTGAACCCTTCATCTACATACAATGGTTGTGGAGTAGATTTTCTGTGATGTTTGTCTAGTGTTGTCTTACTTAATAAGTGGGTCCTCATGTGTAACAAATGCTAAAGGGTGGTGTCTCCAGATGACAGTTTCTTGAAGATATGGGCTAGCCAGAAGACTGAAACATGTGGACAGATGAGACGAAAACATAACATTTTGGTTAACATAAAAAGTGTAAAAGGTTTACTATACAAAGGGATTCACACACTTTTGCGACTCACAAATATGCAATGTTCTCTTTATGTACTTTTACAGTCTGATGATGTTTTAGGTCATATATATGCAGAAATATAAAACATTCTAAAGGGTTAAGTCTGTGAATTTCATTTTTTCTACATGTATGTTTTATTAAGCATTTTTCATTTGAGCAAAATTTGGGTAAGACAATGAATCTTTGAAAAAATATATACATTTCAGAATTTAGCAGTATTTGGAATGTCACCTTTTGCCATATTGACAGTGTGAGCTTGTGCTGGAATTGACTTCACAAGTTTATGGAAAATCTGATGATTAGTGTCATTCCTGGATGGTTTTACAATATTCCAAAAAAAACATTTTGTGATGTTATTAAATGCTTGGCTTTCTCTGTCTTTAAGTGCTCCATAGACGTTTGATGGGGTTTAGGTCAGGTGACTGTAGAGGAAAATCCATGAATGACAGTTTTTGGTCTTTAGTCTTTAAGCACTTACAAAGCGTATGTTTGTGTCAGGTGTGTTTGGGTCATTATCCTGCTGCAGTATGAATCCTTCACTACAATGATCAACACCAGAGCATATAGTATGTCTCTGAGAATTGATACTTGTCTTTTGTCAGGGTGTAGAAAGTACAATTACTGCAATGCCCTCGTAATCAGGCTTCCAGCTTGCATGATAAGACCCTTTCAGAATGCAGCAGCTTGGCTGCTCTCCTCTGGTTCTCATACTGTCTGAAACTGTTGTGAAGTGTTTCTTCATGTCACTTTGGATTGAAGTGTCTTAATGTAATGTAAAGTAGTGTAACAAGTGACAAGTAAAGGAAATAACAGTTACAGTGGCATTTCTCAAGGGATTAGATATATTCTAATCCCTTGAGCAAGTTCTTGAAACTGATGTGTCGGAAGCAGAAAAAAGTGCAAGCATAAGAAACTGAGCGACTTTTGTCGAAGATTATGTCGAAGAGAAGGCAAGCTGGTGAAGGCATGTTCAGGAATGATTTAAAGAACTTGGCAAAGGGTTCAAGGTTTTGACTTGGCCTCCAATTTCCATAGATCTTGGTCCAATCAAGCATTTTTAGATGAGCTGGACGACTTAGTAAAATGCCTGAAACCCTTGCATTACAGTTTACAAGATTTGAAGGATCTTCAGAAACCTTATGGAGTCCATGCTGTTTTGGTGGGACAATGGGGACCTGTACAATATTAGGCAAGCAGTTTTAATGTCATAGCTGATTGGTGTATATTAGTTTTGAACATAGTTGGATTCAATCTGTAGGCATGTCTCACCCCATGCCCTTGGATACTTTCATGCAGTCAGTACTTTAGAAAGGAGACATTCCACTGACACTATCCCTGGAAAGTAAGTCCTCTCAAGTTTTACATCACACATTTCACCTGGCCTTGACCATTCCACCTATTTATTTCTTTCTAATTGTGTAAAGTTTTATGGCTGTGCTTCATTTTCTGTCACACTAGATGCTTTCTTTTGAGTCGTGTTGCCCTCTTTGTCTGTCCTTTAATGCTAATGTAGCTGTGTCTCAGATGCCATAGAGTCTAAATACTTCAGTTACCAGAGAAATCAGAACATGTTGAACAGGAGAGAATTTAATAACTGTAAATGTACCTGGAATTTGATTGGTGGAACTGCTCTCTCTGCTGCTTCTGGGTGGAACTGGGCTGGCTGGGGCATGCAAACAGGCAATGTCTGGTATCTGTGGTAAAGGTGATTACAATCAAAACTAGAGTGTTTTACACAAAATTTACTCAATTTTCACCAAATGAATTCTACCAATCAAGACATTGTTTGGTATCTATTAGGCCAATGTTTTTAAAAAGTACTAAAAATATCTACCCATCACTGTTTTGAAAACTACATATCAAACCACATCAATGTCTCATGCACCAGATCACATGACATCAATCGGTCCCGGAAGTGACTCGCGTTCAAGGTATATAAACAGGAAGAGAAGGTTCCTCTGTACACAGACATTGAGCTTCTATGCCCAACTCGTGTCCCTCCTCAACTCCTCGGTATCGTGAGTACTCCTGGTTCATCAGAACCTTCTTTATTACCTTTCTGTGTTTGTGTGAGAACGCAGGTTCCTTTGGTGGGAATCTTTACTCCCTCGTGGAGCATTCCCAGATCAACCGCGTGAGTAACCAGCTGTCTCATTTGCTTCCACGACTGGGCTCTTCCCTCACGCTACAACTGGTCAACTTTCAGTCATTCGTGTCTTGCTCCATGACAATCAAGCTGTTATAATTTCAGACTTAATCATGTAATTTCTAACAGAATTTAGTACAGTTGCTTACGACTGCATTTCATGAAGTAGTTCTGTATTGTTGTCCTGTTGTCAACTTGAGTTTCTTGACTTGTTGTGCCATGTTTGTTTGGTGATATTTAGTGGAATTAGTTTTTATCTCTAGCCAGGCAATGTTTTTTGTATCTTTGCCTGCCACACAACCCAAATTTTAAGAAGTTTTCTTTTCATTAAGATACTCCTCCTTGTCACATCCGTGCCACCTTTGTCATGTTCCCAGCGGAGTTGTCACTGGAATTCTGACCTGGAGATTCTCCGTCACACCCCCTGTCTCCACGTGCTGGTTTGTTTATGTTTAGAATTGACACCTGGCAACTCACCTGCAGCGAGTGAGGCATAGCCGCGAGCTGATTTGCGTTGCCTAGGCACCAGCGAGTTAGTTTCAGCAGTGTCTCGTCTCCCTCATGTTTAGCTTTGTTTCTGTTTGATGGTTTGTGTTTTCCTATTGGTTCTCGTGTCTATCTCCTCATGTTTCTCCCCAGTATAAAAGGACGGACGACCCAGCAGTCTAGCGTGTTGTCTACATCATGAGAAACCCTCCTCCTCCCTCATCACTACCCCTTGTGTTGGACACTCATGCTCTCGTGTTAACTCTCCGGATAACTCACAGTGCTTTAAAGGAAAAGCTCTGCAGCATCAACTCTCAAGTCACTCGTGCTGGCCAGTGCCTCCGGCTTCTTGTTGTCACTATAGATTAGAAGCTTCTGTAAGAGGTGCCAGCATGGAGCACCCCCTGTAAGCTAAGATTCTGCTTTCCTTCTCTCTGTCTCTCTTTCTTGTGCTACAGAATTAACCAGTGAGGCTGAATGTGGCTGGATCCCGCCCTCCGTGGCTGCCACACATAGGGGAGCTCACATTTCCTGAACATAGGGGAGCTCACATTTCCTCATGATTTCCAGATGAAGAGTCTAAGTTTATTGGGCCCAGATCAGCAGAGGAGTGACATCTTCACTCACATGGCTAAGAGTGGCCCTTTCTCTGAGCCCTTCATAGATGGAGCAGGAGTTCCCCTGCCTGGAGATGAGAGCCCGCTCTTCATGCAGTGCCTGGATGACTACCAGGGTGGCTGGATTCTTTCAGATCTGGTGGTGACTCTACGAAATGTGTCTTCCCAAAATCCAGTTCCAGTATCCCTGGTTTCTGCTCAGATCACAGCAGTGTGTTCCAGGATGCCACATCATGCATCACTGGCAGAGGGGTATGGAGGGGATCCTGCTAGATGTTTTTTTTAGTGGAATGTGAACTGTATTTCACAGAGTACCCTCAGATGAAATCGACACAGAGGGTCTACATGTTAGAGCCACAGAGCCATGGTTCCAACTGCATAACCCACAAATCAATCGGCAAACCCTGGAAAAGTTCCAGGGAAACTGCATCCCTGCACCTTCATCTCTAGGAAGCTATCCGATGCAGAGCGGAACTATGACATCGGGAGCCACAAACTGCTTGCGGACAAAGCTGCGTAAGAGTAGTGGAGCCATTGGTTGTAGGGAATGAGACCTTCCTTCACCTTGTACACAGACCACCGCAACTTTGAATATGTCCAGCAGGCCAAGAGTCTAAACCCTCAAAAGGCGTGCTGGGCTTTGTTTTTCACCCTGTTCCAGTTCCAGATCACCTACAGGCCAGGGTCCAATAATGGGAAAACAGATGTGTTGTTGTGTGGCTTCCCCACTCCTGTGAATGCAGCAGCCCTCATCGCTACTCCTATTCAGTGGGACCACAGCTCTGAAATCGAGCATAGTGTCACTCAGAATACTATTCCCTGGATGTGTCTGACTGGTAAGGTCTTCGTACCTGGCCCCTACGTGTTCAAGTAATCGAGCAGGACCACATGATCCCTGCTACAGTGCACCCAGGAGTCCAAAAGACCATCTTGGTGGTAGTGGACCGGTTTTTAAGGGGGTTTGCTTCCTTCCCTTCGGTTCTACCCTGCAAGTAGCCGTGCTCTGTTCCAGTTTTTCTACACTATGGCATCCCGAAGGACACCTGGTCCTATCGGGCGCCCCACTTCGTGTGCCGAGTGTGGACCGCATTCTTTAAAAAGTTGGGCTCCACCCTCCACCCCCGAATCAAATGGTCAGGCTGAGCCCTCCATTCAAGAACTCGGCAGGTTCCTCCAGGCCTACTGCAACATGGCTGGGCAGAGTTCCTAGGCTTGGTGGAGTATGCCCAGAACTACTTACGGACTTCCGCCACCGGCCTAATGCCCTTTGAGCGGGTGCTCAGACGTTAAGCCCTGCAAAGGGGTGACGCGCTCCCTCCAGCCAATTACCCTCTAACACGGCTTTGACTATAAGCAGTCGGTTCATCTGGGGGTTCAGCTCCATCAGTTCATCTTGGGGTTCAGCTCTGTAGTGGTCTTGCTCACAGACCTCCTCAGAAACAAGCCTAAAACCATCTGCTTTGCGTCCCCTGCCTGCGAAGCTTTTGCCAAAATAAAGGAGCTGTTTATTATAGCTCCCATCTTGAAGTTACGTGACCCAGCAAAGCCCTTCATGGTTGAGGTGGAAGCGTCTGAGGTTGGAGCAGTGCCCTCACAGAAACATGAAACCCCAGGAAAACTCTACCCATGTGCATTTTACTCTAGGAAGCTGACCAGTGTGGAGCGCAACTCTGACATAGGGAATCATGAACTGCTTGTAGTCAAAGCCGTGTTAGAGAAACCTGCCGAGTAAATAGTGCAGCGCTGGCGAGTGGTGATGTGTTGAATACTGCTCCCTACAGAATTGCGTGGTTTTTTGTCTATTGTCTTTTTTAATGTCTAGTTTACAGCCAGTGCATAGTTTAATCCAGTATGATAGACAAACACTACTAACAATTGGTGAACAATATGCAAATACTGGTGTTTTAGACCCTGAGGTGATATCGCTACTCACCCGTGAGCACATTTGCCGTTGCGACCCAGCTGGGGGCACCCGGAGGACACGCGAGCGGAGATGAGGCCGAAGGGCTGGGGTGCAAGTCAGAGTGAAACGCCACGGACTACAACCACCGATGCCCAGCATTTTCCTGGCTAACGTCCAGTCCTTAGACAACAAATTGGACGATCTCAGAGGAAGACTTCAATTCCAAAGAGCTGAGGAACTGCTGTGTCCTCTGTTTCACCAAGATGTGGCTGACCGCGAGCATTCCGGACCCTGCAGTCCAACCGGAGGGGTTCACAATCCACCGGGCTGATCGGACAGAGACGTCGAGGAAGAAACGAGGGGGTGGCGTGTGCTTTCTCATTAACAACTCGTGGTGCACGAACGTGGAAATAATTTCACGGAACTGCACTCCAGACCTCGAGTACCTGCCGTTCTACCTGCCCAGAGAGTTCAGCGCGGTGTTTCTGATGGCGGTCGATATTCCACCACAGCGGAACACACAGGGCGCTCTGAATGAACTCTACCAAGTAATCAGCCACAGGAATGCGCAGTTGAACGGACTGTTCATTGTCTCTGGGGACTTTAACAGGGCAAATTTTAGGAGTGTGTGCCCAAAATACCACCAGCATATCTCCTGCCCCACTCAGGGATCCAACACTCTCAACCACTGCTATACAGAACATCGGGGGGCATATCGCTCTCTGCCTCGCAAGCACCTGAGCGCCTTAGATCACAGCGCGGTGCTGCCGCTGCCTGTCTACAAGCAGAGCGTGAGGAGCCGGTGACACGCACGGTGCAGCGCTGGACACGGGAGAGAGAGGAGAAGTTTCAGGACTACTTTGATTGTGTGGACTGGGACATGTTCAGAGATTCATCCGCTGACCTGGATGAGTACACCACTGTGGTCACTGATTTCATTAAGACCTGCGTGGAGAAATGCATTTCCATTAAAACTGTCCTGACATTCCCCAACCAGAAACCCTGGGTCAAAGCTGACATCCACTGTAAACTCCGCGAGCTCATGCGTCCTCTCCAGTCCAGAGACGCGGACCTGTACAAGAAATGCAGGTACGATCTCCGGAAAGCCATCAGGAGAGCGAAACGAGAGTACAGCAGGAAAGTGGACTCCCAGTTTAATTGCACACGTGACGCGCGTCAGATGTGGAGGGGGATTCAGACGCTGACGGACTACAAACCACAAACACACACTCTCGTTTCCGTCAGCCCATCACTTCCAAACGAACTGAATGCGTACTATGCGCGCTTTGGGCTCGTTAACTCACATCGACCAGAGCGAGCTCCGGCAGAGCCGCATGACGTCACTCTCACCGTGTCTGTTGCGGACGTGAACAAGAGCTTCAACAGAATCAACATCCGCAAAGCTGCCGGTCCAGACGGAATTTCGGGTCGTGTATTGAAGGTGTGCAGTGAGCAGCTGTCTGCCGTCTTTACAGACATTTTTAACACCTCCCTGAAAACCTCAACTGTCCCCGCCTGCTTCAAAAACA
>JBBJLS010105896.1:0-19530 GCA_037577275.1 Bryconaethiops microstoma
CTTTAAACCCTCACTGCACAATTTTGCACTCCACATTCTAAATACCTCATTGCATCACTTTGCACTAGATATACTATAAATACTGTAAAAATTAAACTCATTCCATACTTGTGAATACAAAAAAATGTAATTTTCTTAATTATTTTTAAAAAAATTTTTTTATTTATTTATTTTTAAATAATATATATTTTTAAATAATAATATTTTTAATCAATCTGTACACTTTCTATATATTTATGTAAAGTTGGGAGAACACGAGCCTATGAATTTCATTACAGGTAATGATGCTACATTGTTATCTGTATATGACAATAAAACTTGAAACTTGAAACAGAACATTTCAGCAGTGTGGTGTTCTCTCCGTACCCTCAGATCGGGCCGTTCCCTGCCACATTAAGTTCCTGCGCTCCCAGAAGGTGGTCTACATCAGCTGTGGGGAGGAGCACACGGCCGCCCTCACCAAGGTACTGTTCTACAAGCCTGCAAACCTTTTGGCATTTGAAGCACATTAATAAGTGGATAAAGCCACTCCCTCTTTTAGTTTTTAGTTTAAAGGAAAGTACTGTTGAAAATATTGATCCGAAACCGCTACGCCTCAGTCGACAGCCATCGCTCGTGTTCATGTTTGGGTCTCCCACTAAAATGAATCTGATGACCCCCTTGCCGTCGCTATGCGGCCTGTCTGGCAGGACGGGGGCCTGTTCACTTTCGGAAATGGGTCGAGAGGACAGCTGGGCCACGACTCCACCAACAATGAGCCGCTGCCACGCAGAGTCCTGGAGCTCATGGGCACAGAAGTGTCTCAGATCGCCTGCGGCAAGTGAGTCTGATATGATCTAAATCATCTTTTCAGTGCTGTTAAGGTGGGCGGGGTTTTGCTGGAAGTGCCTCTGCAGCACGTCTTCACCGCAGTACTGAACTGAAGTCGTATAAGAAGAGTTTACACCTCTGTTCTGATTGGTAGGCGGCATCAATTAACATGATTTGACCCCGTGTGTCTGTGGGCGCGTGTCTGTGGGCGCGTGTCTGCATGTGCGTGCGTGTGTCTCAGACACCACACCCTGGCGTTCGTGCCCTCCACTGGTCTGCTGTACTCATTTGGCTGTAACGCTCACGGTCAGCTCGGCTTGGGCTCCGGAGGCGACGCCAACGTCCCTCTGCCGGTCCGGAACGTGCGGCCTCCGTATCTCTTCAGCTCACAGAGAGGTTAGTGACCAAGACCACACCACAATAACTGGTATTATCACTGGTAACCAGCGCTCACTAGCAACATCTGATAAGCAAATTGATGACTATTGGCTTAAATTAATTTGTTACAACATTAACGTTATTGACTGAACTGTTACTTTGAAGAAGAAGTAACTAACATTTTACTCCTCATCATTAAAACACACGGGTTGTCACAAGAGTGCAGTAGATTTTTTAGCAGCTTTCAGTTCTGTTAAAGAGAAGTTGCTGCACATGCACTTTGTGTGTTAATAAATCAAATGTGTTCCTTAAAAATGAGTTTTGTTGGTTTTCATAGACCGGAATTCAGAATTGCTACATCCTGTATTTATTTATTTTTGTTTATTTTAACTATTATTGTACAAATATTGTGATTTATTGGGGGGTCGGAGTTTTGAACTGTGTCATCGGCGTCAGTGTGACATTACTGTTGTGGTTTTTGATTTGCTGGTGACTCTGTATCTGAGCTGCAGTTCTTTTCTGTATTACTGTCAAATTCTGACCACAGCGGGTTTCTCTAAACCCACATGTCCTGTTTTTGGGTGCAGACGCTGAAACTTACCGCATGTGCAGAATTCACTGCGGAGGAGACCACAGCTTCCTGCTGCTGTCACATGACCAGGTAAACCCCTTCAGTGCAGCACGGCCTCGTTCGGTCTGTCAGCATGTATTTTAATCACATCATAAATAAAACGCTGCTGCACACGTTTAAAGTAGATGGGGAGACTGCTCAGGGCAGCCTGTGGATGAGTACTGCGCTTTATTTTAGTTTCTTAAACCTCCAGATCCCCACAGTCAGGCTTTAATTAAGGCTGATATAATTGCTGGTCTGTTTTTTAAACTTGAAGGAGGTTCTCTTTCCTCCTGAAATGACACTTCCTCTGTTGTCCACTGGGTTGTGCTCTAACACACATTTTGATCAAGTTTAGCAGAAAGCGGTTTGGTCAGTGAGGGTTGAGGTACTTAACGTTTCTTGCTTAATCTTTGTTTAAGATTAATTTATCCTAAACATGGATGTGAGATAGTCTTGTAGTGCGCACATTTAAAAACTGTTGAACGTGTGTGTGTGTGTGTGTGTGTGTGTGTGTGTGTGTGTGTGTGTGTGTGCGCGCGCGTCCAGATCTACCCGGAAGACTTCCGCATCATTAACTCCTCTAAAAGTATTTCTCTGATTAATAACGAGAGCCTCAACAGATGGAGGTTGAAGCTCCTGGACAGTTCGGACTCGAGTTTCACAAAGTGAGTGTTCAGACGTGATTATCGTTTCCTGTGGAGCCTGATATTAGTGCTGGAACTCACACTGTTGTTTTTCCTTATTTCCTGATTAGTCAGCCACTACGTTTCTGTAGAATTTCTAATTAAACCACTTTTAATAAAGTTGATTACATCTCAGCTACGTAATTATCAGTGTGTTCCTTTTAAACAGCATTTGCCAAAAATAAATACATTGTGTAATTATGAATTGTGAAAGTTATTTTTATATTTTACCCAGCTTCAGATTGTTATTATAAATGTATAATTACACTATAGTTTATTAAATGTACAAACACGAAAGGAAAATAAGACTTAATCAGGATTTATGCAATATAAATAAAACGTATTTGTTGTCACTGGTTTTGGATGGGTTGGTGGTTTGCATGACTTTTAGGCCAGATCAGACCCGCCAGGCCTGCGTGACCCTTCAGGATGATCATTTATGATTCTGTGGCTTTATAGATAGATAGAAACTTTCTTTGTCCCCAGGGGTACATTCAGATATCCAGTAGCTCATTCATAAATGAAATAATGATCAGGTTCCTCTCGGCTCTTTATCTGGGCGGGGCTTCTTTCCTCTGTCGGATCTGGATGTTTATCTCTACAGAACTGCTGTGAGCTTTTTTATTGCTCCACTAAACTGGGTGTGTGTGGGTGCTTGAGCAGAGATACTACACACACAGGTGACCATTAATGCAGCATCTCATCTGAAGCTGTCCAGATAAACTCAGAGCTGCCAGAAATTTCCTGTTTCATCGTCTGGTGGATGTGATGCTGTATATGAGTTTAATATCCGGTTGATGACGTTATTGTGTGTTGTGTCTGCAGTGACGTTATCCTGCTGTTGTCCTCCACCGCCTGTTGGAATGCCAGCTTTCTGGACCAGAGGTGAGCAGCCCCCCCTCCAGCCTTCATTCTCTATTCACTTCTTTCTTCAGTTTCTGAACACTCTGTCTGAGAAGCGCAGGCACCAGTGACGTCTCTTTTGTCCCAAATAGCTTTAAAAGCTTAGGGTCATCCTCCCTATGTGCTTTGGCCTGGTGTCAATGGGTTATTGAGTGCATTTAGATAAGTAGTTTATTCACTTCTCTCTAGCTCTCTCTGTCCCCTCTCTCTGTCCCCTCTCTCTGTCCCCTCTCTCTGTCACACACACACACACACAGACACACACTTGTTTTTATACAAAGTCAGGACAGGAGTTTAGGCCGGTGTTCTGTATGTATTATAAACATGTAAAGTATGTAATAATACAGGCCGTACACGGTGTCAGGAACATTTCATTAATCTTGTAAGTCGGGAACATTTCATTAGCCTTGTAAGCTTTGTTTTTTCTACAGGATATATTTGCCCTTAAACTAATGGAAGCACACACGCGCACACACACACACACACACACACACACATGCATGCACATACGCCCAGATTTTTATTCCTAGCTCTGCCCTATGAAGAGAACGAGACATGTTTTGGCTGAATCATGGATGATTATCTGCTCATGGAGAACGACCCTTGGAATCATCATCACCATCTACATGATGTCCTCACCAGATCGTGCTTCACATTAATCTCCCCTCATAAAAGCATGCTGAGCATTTTTGAGAGATTATTTGATTATGTAAGTCCCAACTGGTGTCCTGTACCGCGGGTGTGGCGTTTCACCGGGGAGGAACATCACGGCTCTGCAAAAGCCCTGGGAACAGACGGCCGAGGGACAGATGACTGAGGAGGAAGGTCACGCCCTGGGTGGGCAGTTAACGGGTCAGATTAGGGAATGAGGAGGAGGAAGTTTGTTGTTGTGCTTCTGCGGTAATGCTGGGTGGTACTGATAAACCACCCATTTCTGTGTATTGTGCTAAACCTCTCATGCTGTGTTCACTCTCTCTGCAGCATGGTGGCGCTGTACAAGTGTAGATTATGGAAGGGAATCAGTTCATAAACCCACCAAAATCAAAATGATCCAACTTCCAGTTTCCATACAGATTTCCAGTTTTTAGTGAGACATCTCAAAATGAAACAGGATAAATGATCTTAATCAAAATTAAGATTTCAGCAGAAAAGATGGACTGGACTGAGAGTCTCATTGGACTCTTTATGCTCTCCAGTGTCTCTAGTAAGCCCAGACAGTGTTTTTATTTCACTAAACTGGTTCAGTTTAGTAACTGTCAAGCTCTTAGAGAAACATTTAAAGAGGATTAATGGGCAGATTTAAAACTGAAAGCTCACAGGTTGTGAGTGTTTACAGGTTGAGCTGCACTGTATTTACTGTTGAAGTTCAGGTGTGTTTGTGTGTTGTGTGAAGAATCTGATCTGCACTGGTGCTGAATGTGAGCTCTGTTTATTCTAGTTGTGGATTTTCTCTTTATCTCTCTGTATCCTAAATAGGAGCTCCATGCTTTGGCCATCATGGCGACTTTGTGTGTGTGTGTGTGTGTGTGTGTGTGTGTGTGTGTGTGTTTTTAAGTAATGGATTAACTTCTCTGTTTATACTAAACGTGTGTTAGTAAATGATCCTCTCAGATCAGCCGCAGAAATAAAGTGAGATACAGGCTGGTCTCTTCTCCTCCCTGAACCTGCCCCACCCCATCCTAACCCACCCTACACCAAATTTTGATGGTGTTTTAGGTTGTATATATGCAGAAATATTAAATATCTATAAGGGTTCGGAAACTTTCAAACACCCCTATAATTTCAGGGGTGTTTGAAATTAATGTATTTTTTTAAATATATATCTTCATATGTATTTATATATTTTTTTTAACAGTGATGATGGCCATTTTAAAACCAATCCCAAAGTTCCTGGCATTGACCTGAACTCAGTGCGGCTGCTGTTTGAGACGCTGATGAAACCGGCCTACTCTCGACTACTGGAGCAGGTTCTCACCTCTCACCTTCTCACCATCACTTCTGTCCTGTGATCGGTCACAGTTATTGTATGAGATAAAATATCTGTATCCGACATTTCCAGAGACAGTCCAGGTTGAAAGGTCATGACCCGGGTGTCGGTTAGCTTAGACACTGCTCCACCCTGAGCTCAGTTCAAACAGGAACACGATCATTTATTCTACAAAAAGCCCCGGGAACAGAAAACAGACAGAAAACCTCTGGCCATTTAGATCAGAAACTCACCCCACACCGTTTACACGACTGACTCACCCCACACCGTTTACACGACTGACTCACCCCACACCGTTTACACGACTAACTCACCCCACACCGTTTACACGACTGACTCACCCAACACTGTTTGCGCGACTCACTCGACCCACACCGCTAAAACACTGACAGTTAGTTGTGCTCAGCAGCCAGGCGTACTCTGTTCGTTATTGATTTATTGATGTGGATTCTGGTGTTTCTGAACACCGATCAGTGTTTGGCTCCTGCTGTGTCTGTTGGGTTTGTTTAGCGGTTCTGTATCTAAAGCCTTCTTTTACAGAAGTTTCAATACTCCAAAACATTCCAGAGCCTCTCTGGAACACTGCTGTACGTACATTTACCGCTTTCTGAGCTTTCCAAGCTGGTCCACCTCCACCAGTTTCTGTATGAGTGCCAATACTAACACACGACATGGTAAAGCACTCTGTCTACTCTTTTAATGATGATGTTGCTATGGTCACACACTCAAAAATTAGCCAATGAGTGTTTAACTCACAATATAGATTTTGATTGCAATTACTGCTGACTTCACTGACTGAATGGAAATGTGTGGCTAAAAAAAATTATTTTAACGTTTATACAGTCATTTATTCTTAATCTCTGATTGGGCTGTTGACTAGAGGCTGTGTGTATTTTTAGACCACTAAGAGCTTCGAGAGCCTGCTGATCCCTCAGCTCCCTTGCTCCCCACCTGACGTGGAGGCCATGCGCATCTACCTGATTCTCACAGAGTGTCCGGCTCTTCAAGACTCCAAAAACTACATCTCCCTGTCCATCCCTCTCGCCATGGCCATCCTCAGACTGGACGCCAACCCCAGTAAAGTGCTAGGTATGATGACCAAGTCTGAAGCTGTGGGTCATGAGGCAGGTCTCATCACAGTGATGTTCTAGAAGAGCCGCTGAGAAACATTCATAACCTTCAGTATTGTTTTTACATAATTTTTACCTGTGTTAAAGAGATGGTTTCCTTTTCTGTGTAGATAACTGGTGGTCGCTGGTGGACTGTGAGGTTTTCTCTAGGCTGGTGGAGATGTATAAGAACATCGTGGTGTTTCTGCTGACCGGGGGGAAGGCCCTCCTGATCCCTGTGTTTCTGGAGAGCTACATTAACGCGACTCTCAGACTACTGGAGAAACTGCATAAAGTAAAGTCCAAGACTCTCATATTCAGCTAGGGGTGGGCCTTACATCTGATCTGTGACAGGCAGGTTCCAGCATTAATTAAAGGGAAGGTGTAGTAGACGATAGTGAGACCAGCTGTGGTTTCTAGCTTGATGATTTGGAGATGATGGCACTGGCTCAGGGAGAAGGATGCTTAGGAGAGACTCTGGGTGTGTTGGGAGAAGGATGCTGAGGAGAGACTCTGCGTGTGTTGGGAGAAGGATGCTGAGGAGAGACTCTGCGTGTGTTGGGAGAAGGATGCTGAGGAGAGACTGAGTGTGTTGGGAGAAGGATGCTGAGGAGAGACTGAGTGTGTTGGGAGAAGGATGCTGAGGAGAGACTGTAAATTGATCAGAACAGAAATAATAAAATATAGGAATAATTTAATAAAAACAGAAATAATCTGGACAGCAAGGAGAATCCCCCCCTTCACTCTTTTCTTTTTTTCTTTCTGGTATGCTCTCTCCGTTTGTATTTCTCTTTTCATTATATGTGTCTTTTTCCTTTTTCTTTTTTCTGCTCTCATACTTTTTTTTATGCCCGTCTCTCATTTTCTCTCTCAATTTGTTCCTTCTTACTTTCTCTCCTTCACCCTCTCTTTCTTGTGCATGTTTCTATTCTTTCTCTTTTGCTTTTTTCTCTCTCATTCCCATTTCTGGCTTTTCTTTCTCTTGTTGTCTCTCTGTCCCTTTTTCTCTTTGCATCTTCCTCTCTCTTCCTCTCTCTCTCTTGCTTCCTACTTATATCTCACTTACTGTGTCACTCTTTGTCTTTCTCTCTCGCCCCTTTTCTATTTCTATTTTCTTTTTATTTCTCATCTTTTTCCGTTTAAGCCCATCTCTCTTTTTCTCTCTAACTTTGTTCCTTCTTTCTTTCTTTCCTTCACCATCTTTCTCTTGCAATCTCTTTTTTTTGTTCGGTCTTCTTGACATTTTTTTTCCCCCTTTCTGGCTTTTCTTTCTCGTTTCTCTCTCTCTCTCTCATTCCCTTTGAATCTTCCTCTCTCTCTTTCATCCTCTCCTTCTCTTTCACTTTTTCTGTCCTTTTCCTTTTCTAGCCTTTCTTTCTCTTGTTTCTCTCTCTCTCTTTCTTTCTCTCCCCCTCTCTATCTCTTTCTCTCTCTCTTTCTGATAAATGTTTTTGTGTTTAGCCGTTAAAGGCCATTTAATGAGTCAGTGGCTGGAGCTCATCACAGCAGCTACTGAAGCGATGAAGTGAAGAATGAAGGAGAGGAGATGGAGGGTGAGGTGGACGATTGACAAAGAGATGGAGTGAGGGATGAAGAGAGCAGGAGTGAAGGAGGAGGAGAGGAGCCTCTTCAACAGAGCTGGACGTAAATCATTAAATCAAAGGCTCCATGAACTAGCCGGAGTCACCTTCATCACCCAGCCTTGACACATACAATCAAACACACACAGACACACACACACACACACACACACACACACACAACATAGTCTCTTTGTAGTCTGAGACGTAAATGTTGAATTTGGTGTTTTTGTGATGTCACAAAATACCATGTACCAATTCATATAAGCATTAATTGGCCAAGCTTAGCCCTTGCTGAAGTTATAAGGAGTGTTTCAGCCTTGACTGTGTGTTTGAATGAGACACAATACTGGGCACCCAATCAGAGCTGAGATCATATACATGCGTGGGTTTTAATGGAGCAGCAAAGAGTGTTTGAAAGAGGTCAGGTAAAATGTGACATGTGCCCTTTAATGGATGCAAATAAAAAGGTAATTTGAGTATTAAACCCATTTACAAAGTGAAGCTGGGGGCAGCGCACGGGGAGCAGTGTGGACAGACCATTACCTTGCTCAAGGACACCTCAGTGGTGACACTAGCAGACCTGGGATTCAAACCTTCTGATCTAACTACTAGGCCACCAGCTAGCCCAAAGGGCCCATATCATAAAAACTGAATGTTTTAGAGCCTTTTTCTCTCCCTCTCCCTCTGAACTGAACATCCCTGAATTTTTTACAAATAAAACACTGATGTAGGATTTATTTCTCCAGGCAACATAGTCCAACTGTGATGTACTGAATTTGGTGTTTTTGTGATGTCACAAAGTACCATATACCATCACTAATCAGGCATATAAACCCTAATCAGGCAAGCTTGGCTCCAGCCTTTCATGTTGTAGTTTCATCCTAAACTGCATTGTACAGGGCAGCCAATCAAAGCAGAGCTCATATACATATATGGGTTTTAAAGGCACAGTATTTCTATTGATACTTCAGGACACACAGTGTAAAAAAAAAGTAAAATGGATTTGTAAAGTTTGATAGACAGCAACGATATAATGAAATGTGTGTACAGTGTGTATGTGTGTGTGTGTGTGTGTGTGTGTGTGTGTGTGTGTGTGTTTGAGACTGAAGGAGGGAGCAGGTACTGAGAAGGTTTAAGAACAGGATGTTTCTCCTGGAGCAGACAGATGATCAATAAAGTGCTGTGTGTCACCTACAAGTGTGTGTGTATGTGTGTGTATGTATGTGTGTCACTGTCTCTGTTTTAATTTATGTCTGCAGTCGAGTAACCCCATGGAAATTCTGTCCAAAAAACAGTATACATCTCTCGGGGAGAGAAGAAAGGGAGGGCGAGAGAAAGGGGGGAGAGAGAGAAAGAAAAAGAGAGAGAGGGGGGAGAGCGAGTAAGAAAGCTTTTTTTAAACAGTATTTAAAATGATGCTCTAACTCTCTCTAGTGGCAAGATTCTGAAAGAGCTTTTCTTCACCAGAGTTTCAGACCAGCCAGAAGAGATGGTCTTTCTTGGTCATACTAACACTTAAAAGCTTGAATGCAATCAAATAAAAGCAAGATGTAAATACAGATATAAATATATAACATTATTCTAATCAGCCAATCCTGAAAGACGTTTGATGATCCTGAAGAAGTCCTGCTGATAGAGTCCAGAGTGATGAACAGAGTAGTTGTTTCTATAACTGAGAAGCCTGCAGAACATCAGGTTCTAATAACTTATTTAAGTTCTACTAAATTTTTTTTATTCCGAATGAAGTTCTGATAAAAATGTATATCCAAAGTTCATAAAAATAACGTCTAGACTGAAGTTGACTGAAATAATGCTAGGCTAGATGGAAAAGATGGCGCTGGTGTGTGTGGCTTGCCGTCTGCGTCTAAGTCTCCCTTTGTCAGCTGTGTTCGTGTTGATACTATTTTTGTTACTTGGTGTGAATGGTGTCAACTCACTGTTGGTGTATGATCGTCAAACGCTATTGGGCCTTCGTTTAAATGTGCCAAATCTGCAAGAATCTGTGTCCCCCCTGCTCTTGTCAGGCGTGCCTGCCTGCCTGCCTGCCTGCCTGCCTCCTCCGTGGTGCTCCACCTGTCCGAAGGCGCCGGGGCAAGCGCGTTGGCTGGATGGTCAAATTGCAAGCCCGACTGCTGTTTGCACCGAGGATGACATTTCCGGATGAACGGGGATCGGTTTCTCTTCCCTGGCGTTTTCTTGATCCCTCCCCCACCTGCCTGGTGTAGGTGGCTGGTTTGGAAGTTCACGCCGGGCCTCCTCGCTGCTGTTTTTCTCGTCTCTGCAGAATCTGCAACCGCTTACCTGTGTATCACGGACTACCGTGTGGGTTTTATATGGGTTTTATATGTTTTATATGTTTTAGAATTGTAGAAAAATAATGCAAGTAGAAGAATGAAGTATCAATAGGTGTTTAATCAGGAGTGATTTGGATCTCTCTGTGTACAAGACCACTTAGGCGCAATAAATTTGGCCCGCATGAGGAAAAGGGGGGGGCAAAGGAATGCGCCTAAGTGCTGGGCTGTTGACCTTAGGTCACAAAGAGGTCCATATACTATCTCTGTTTTATCTCAGTAGAGAATTTGTTTATTACGTGTGGGGTGCGCTGATTGTGAGAACAAAGAGGATTCCATATGCCTTTTTTACTTTGAAGTATATCAAGGAATGTCCTTGACTCTCTATCTGCGCCAATAAAAAGGGTGAAAAGTGAGAAATGCTTCAGAGCAGCTGAGGACTTGGGCCGAGCTGTTCTCCTTTGCGCAAAGTTTGTGTTTTTGTTTTTTGTTAGAATAAAGTGAGAATATGTGGATGAAGAAAGTGTTGTGTGATTAATACCAGAACCAGGATCTCCGAACTTAGGGTGGGTGAGAACACAGGTTGTCTCAAAACCCGACACTTCATTGCCAAACCGCGCCCATGGACAAATCAAAACTGTAACCCTGAATCTTTCAAGGTTCAAATGATGTCTCTGCCCTCCAGAACTGTGCAGAACTTCTTGACCGACTGAGTGACTTACACTCGAATCAAGTCTAAGGTAGCTAATGTAGAAGCCTCGCCCAGGAATGCTTATTGGAACAGACTAAACAGGCAAACAAAGCCAGACGTTGTAAAGCAAAATACAAAAACAATTCCAAATATCAAGACAATTTGATGTGTTAGAATTTTTGAATCACAGATTTAGAAGTCATCCTACATGCCCATTCCACCAGTGAATTTCACAGAGATGGGTGATTTTGCAGCACAAGACCAGAGATTCTGACATGATAAATATAAAGTCGGCTTTGAATGACTTGTTGCTTTTATAAAACTTAAAAAGTGAAAAAATTTATAACTTTCCAATAAAATACAATTAGTTGTTGCTCAGCTAATTAGCTACGAAAACTGTCATCATGGAATCAGTGTGTTATGTCATGCCTCTTTGACGCTTTGAAGAAAGGTTTTGCTATTTCATAATTGCTCAACACTCATTTGGCCGTTAGTGTGTATGTGCGTGTGTGTGTGTGTGTGTGTGTGTGTGTGTGTGTGTGTGTGTGGGTGGGTGGGTGGGGTGGGGGGGTAGTTTGTTACATTTTCTGTGAAACATGTAACCAAGCCAGTCGTCTAGTGAAGATCAGCTCACATCAGTGAAACATTGCACAAGAAAGACTAGCTTGCACTAGTGAAATGCCGCTGCATATAGCCTGGTTCTAACCTCAACCTCAGCGAGCATCGTGTCAGGTTTCACCTCATTTACTGGAAACATTTTCAGAACTGGGTACCCAAACTGTTCAGTCCCTACTAAAACATAAATACACTCCCTCACCCAGTCATCTGGTAGTAAAGGCTTGCCAAGTGTATGTAGCCTATGTTCTCTGATAACACACATTCTGGCAGGTGATACCACACACACACCCAAACACATGGCCACACAGTGATAATAATCATTCACACTTCTTTCATACACACCGTAATGAAGACTAAGGAGCTCATAGCAGCAACCTAAACCTTCAGTATGTGTGTGTGTGTGTGTGAGTGTGTGTGTGAGTGTATGTGACTCACCTGTCGCTCAGGGGTGCAGAGATACATCAGTTAGCCAGGAAAGCAGAACATATATCCATTCATGTGACCTCTCACTCTCTTTCTTTTTCCCTTCTTCGCTCTTTCTTTTTCTCTGTCTTTCTCTCTCTCTTGCTCTCTCTCTCTCTTCCTCTCCTGCCGTGCTGCGCTCTCTCTCTCTCTCTCTCTCTCTCTCTCTCTCTGTTGCTCAGCCCCTCCCTTTCTATATCTGTCCATTTTCTGGCTCCCTCTCTCTCCCTCTCTCTCTCCCCCCTTTCTCTTTCTTTCTCCCTTTTCTCTTGCTCTCCCTTTTTTCTCATATTCTCTTTCTGTCTCTCTCTCTTTCACTCTCTTTTATCTCTGTCTTCCTCTCCCTCTCTCTGTGCTACTCCCCTGCCCTGTAGGTGGCAAGGACAGTTAGTGGCACCCTAATGTGTAGAGCACATGGTGTGTGTGTGTGTGTGTGTGTGTGTGTGTGTGTGTGTGTGAAAGAGAGAGAGAGAGAGAGAGAGAGAGAAAGAGAGAGAGAGAGAGAGAGAGAGAGAGAGAGAAAGAGAGAGACTTCTTTACTGTAGGCCTAAAGAGTTTTACTGCCTTGCTGTCATGTTTCAAGTAATGTCATCAAAAGCTATGAGGCATATGACTTTGTAAATAAAATAAAATATATTTTTTATTAATAACATCAACATTAAACTGCAAGAATAACTTACTGCAAATATGTTGTTGAAATTATTTCATCTTTAGCTACTGATTGTAAGGGATTAAAGTGAAGTCAGGGTGCAGGAGAATGTGCTCGGTCACCAAACGGCACAACCCGAGTTTCATAGTGGCCGTTGGAAGTTATGAAGGCCGTCTTCCACTCTCTGATGCGGACGAGATTGTAGGCGCTCCATAAGTACAGCTTCGTGAAGATGGTCACGCCAGAGAGAGTGTCCAGGGCGGTGTTGGTGAGACGGAGTGGATGACGGTTCTTGATGGTAAGTTTGTTTAGCCCCCGATAGTCGACGCAGGGACGGAGACCCCCATCTTTCTTCTTCACAAAGAAGAACCCCACAGCTGCAGGAGAGGAGGATGGTCTGATGGTACCCTGGTAAAGTCACTCAGCTATGTACTCCTCCATGGCCTTCTGCTCTCCCGTTGAGAGAGAGAACAGACGACCGATGAGGAGGAAGTTTGATGGCCCTTTGTTTACTGAAGACCTCTGCCAGTTCACAGGAAGGGAATGGTCTCCATGTCGACATTGGGGGTGTCGGACTCCCCTGAGCACATCTCAGCCTTCGTTTGGAGACAGAGCTCCTTACAGTTTGGGCCCTACTGGAGAACCTTGTGCTGGGTCTAGGAGATGAGAGGGTCATGCAGCACGAGCCAGGGATGTCCTAAGATGATGAGAGGTGAGGTGATATTGGTGAGGAGGAAGGTGATCTTTTCTTGATGATCTCCGATGAACATGGTGAGAAGAAGGGTCTGGTGAGTGATCGGGCTGGATGACAAGGGCCGATCGTCAATAGCAGTGATCTTAACAGGCTGAGATAATGCCTCACGGCAGCATAAGCATGATTGATAAAATTACCAGCTGCCCCCGAATCCACAAAGGCAGTAGCCACGATCTGTTTGTGGCCCAACTGGATGCGTACCTGGAGAGTAAGGTGGGAAACGGCTGGTATGCAGAAGGTGGCAGCAATCGGACCAGGTGAGTTTCTCCCCCAGTTCACCTGGGTTTGGCCGTTTCCCGGACAGAGAGGGCAGATGGCACGATGGTGTTCTGGGGAGGTGCAAAAGGCGCAGAGGCCTTCACTATAACATCGTTTCCTCTCTGCAGCAGTCAGGGAGGCGTGCCCTATGTACATGGGTTCCCTGGCTCCAATTGAGTGGGCCTCTGATGGAGGTGAAGGTCTGATCAGGTGATGAGATGATTCTGAGGTGGTCTTGGTCTGGGGCCGGTGACTCGCCAGTGGCAGGGTACGAGGGGTTGGCCTCGGGTGGGAACTCATCCGCAAGTCTATGGTGGATTAAGCCCTCCAGGGTGTCAGGAAGTTCTCACCCAGCAAGTTCATCCCTTAAGCTAGGAGCCAAACCCTCATGGAAGACCGTTTGGAGGGCGGAGTCGCTCCAGGTGGTCTGGACTGCCAAAGTGACTGAATGGTCTCCCTGTCACAGAGTCAACCTCCACCTCGCTATCAGGATGTTGAAACACGGACCTGAGCCGGTGAGTAAACTCTGGGTAGGAGTGGCCGGTGTCCATGTCGGACCTCAGAACCGCGGTAGCCCACTCAGCTGCCTGCCCAGTGAGGAGGGAGACAAGAAGTGCGATGTGTGCTCTGTCAGGAGGATAATGTTTGGGCCGAAACTCAAACAAGAGAGACAGGTTGGTTAGGAACACATCACACTTCCCGTCTACACCATTCCACTTTTCGGGAAGAGACATCTTGGGAAAAACACGGGATGATGAAGGGGTTTGAACCGCCTCTTGGGACACTGGTTTTGCAGCAGCCAAATCGAGATGCGCCTGCTCCAGGTTCGTGAGCTGCTGACGCAGACTCACTACTTCCTATTTCAGGCTGACACACTCGACTGTCTGCTGGTTCACCGTGTCTACCAAAGCAGCCACTGGGTTCACTGTCACGGACTCATTCTGTCACGAGAACAGGACAAGAATATGCCTGAAGCACAGTTAGCCCAGTGTAGCATAGTGGAAGAACACAAACGCAGACATACATGAGAGAGTCGGTAAACTACGCACGGTATCAGTTGAGATGGGCTGGAGTCGATCTGACATCGGGACTCAATGACCGAGTGCAGAGAGTAACCTACTTCCTGATTATATACCCTGTGACGCGTGTCACTTCCTGTGCCTAGTGCGCATCATGTGACTGGTGCATGTGACATTAAACACCAAACAAAACTAAATAATATTACTTAATGTCTGGATAAATTTTCTTATAGTTCAAGTTTTATTGTTATATACAGATAACAATGTAGCATCATAGAAACAGTTCTGTGAAAATTTGAACAGAAAACAAAACTACTAATGAGCAGAAGCGGACAAAGTAACTAACTTCATTACTTAAGTGAAAGTACAGATACCACTAGTCAAAGGTAACTCCAATACAAGTGAAAGTCATACAGTCAAATTTCACTTAAGTTAAAGTACTTAAGTACTTGCTTCCAAAAATACTTAAGTATTAAAATACATATTTCACTGCATTGTTGATTTATTGCCACCACACTTACAATAACTAATGAGTCTAACTTGCTTGCAGAAGATGTACCATAAGGAATAAGGTAGAATGTTACGGAATGAAACACAACCCGAATTGATAAAGAAATCCAGTCTTTTTTATTAATTGTATACTACACACCTACACAAAAGGTGTATGTATGTACTGTATATTTGAAAGAAGTTGACAGCTGAACCACTGTAAATGCAGCGGGAATGGCGCACATACTTAAAACAATACAATTTTTAAAATCTTTTCTGTAAAGTTAAACATCAATGGCAATGGATGTGGGCATGAAGAGTCTCCTTCTCCATCTCCATCCATTCTCCCGCCACTGATTGACCATGTTTAAGAAATGCCGGCATTGCAGTGTTACAGCGTAGAGGTCTGCAACGGGGCGGGATGCCTGCGGGACCCGCGGGACATGGCACAAAAGCATGCGGCACGGGTCCACATTTGAGAGTTTCTTGCAAGAGTGGGTGGGAATAAAGAGATGTGTTCGCGGGAGAGGGACAAGGACATTGTTCTCTGGACTCCTGCAAAGTATACATTTGCAATGAATATATTTTACAGTTTGTTTTTACAACGTATGTGGTAGGCAACCCAACCTGCGGATGTTTGCGTTGCGCGGGGTGATGGCGCATGTGGGTGCTTGGAGTCTGATTTCTCTCATTTTGATTGTGAAATGTTTATTTTGAGACTGGTTAGCCAAATCTACCCTTATATAAAAGACATCTTTCATTCGCAGCCGGAATCGTGCCCACATAATATAGCCTACGTTTCATAAATTCCTGTATGTCAGTTAGGCAACAAATATATTTGGTACCTTATTTAATTTTTATAATCCAAGATATTAAAGCTTTTAAAATGTGTCCGTTATTTTTGGCCTACCCTATACTCCACCAGCCTTGCTTGCGGGATTCAGCAGGCAGGAGCGGGACAAACCATAACAGATGCAGGCGGGAGCGGGAGCAGGCGGGAGTGGGACAGAAACTTGCTGGAGTGGGATGGAAAATCAGTCTCGCACAGACCTCTATTACAGCATACAGATGTGACGTAACACTACTGGTGATTTCTGATAGGCTGTTATCTGCTAAAAACCAATCACGTTTTAGAAAAGTGAGACAATAACACCCACTTTCAGAACTGAAGGGATCGAGAAACGAGAACCTTTACAGAAATGTAGTGAAGTTAAAAGTATGGTTTCGTCCTTCAAATGTAGTGAAGTGAAAGCTATAAATTTCCAAAAAAGAGAGAGAGACTACTCAAGTGAAGTACAGACACTCAAAAACTGTACTTAAGTACTGTACTCAAGTAAATGTACTTCGTTACTGTCCACCTCTGATAATGAGTGATTATATTGTATAGTTTGGATGGTATCTATATTATATTCTTTTAGAGTTATTAATGAGCACACAACCAGAAACATTACCTGGTACAGCAGCTTTCTGTGGGTTGACACTGAGGAAAGTTTTCCTGACATCAGACATTGTCAGACAGAACACCAGGTCAGAGCAGCTGGCAGGGTGGTCTTCCTCACTGCCATGTTGTTTTGGGCTTCAAACCGTGCATGGAAGTGATTCAGCACATGTGGAAGGGAGGCCTCACCATCAGAGGCAGGTGGAGATGCCCTGTGGTCGGTGATGGCCTGGACACCCTGCCACATGCGCCATATATTACTAGTGTCCTTGAAGTGCCTGTGGATTTTCTTGACAGTGGATCTTAGAGACAGTAACATTATCAATGTACTTACTGATGTAGCCAGTGACCCATGTTGTGTACTTCTACAGGCTGGTAGAGCTGCCGTAGGTTGCAGCGACCCTGAACATGCCGACAGCATGACAGCCAGACACTTATTCAGAGTATCCCACATTTTTGCCAGCGCTCTGTATGGCGTGGCTCGCAATACACACCAGCGATGTTTGTGTAAACACAATCCAGCGTTTTGGAAAGTCAACATTGGAAAGTCCACGTATTGATGGAATTTAGGGGAAAAAATTGCGTGATTAAAATGAAAATCTCTGGCGACAATAAACAGTCCATCAGGATGAGTGCTTTGGAGCTCCCTGATAGCTCCACACAGTTCAGCCAGTGCATCGATAGTGTTAGTGCTGGGTGGGAGTCAAGTTAAAAAATCACTTTTGTGCACCAAGTGTTGGACCCAGAGTGGCTGCTGCAACCCAAATAGACTCTCAGGTCATCCTGCATGCACTGCTCTTGAGGTGGTCCACTATGGATCTTCACCTTTTTTTAGGGATGGTACAATGTTCTGCGCAGTGTTCCAAGGGTGTTCCTTTAATTGATGCCTTTCTGTTACTCTTGGTTTTTACTGGTTTTACTTTCTGTGTGTACCATTTTTGCCAGCGCTCTTTTTAATGGTGGAATCATGAACACTCACTTTTCTTGATGCCTCTAGTAGCTTAGATGTTTGTCTTGGTCATTTTGCAGCTTCCCAGAGTTGTCACTGGGCTCTTGGAGGAATTGTGCTTGATTCAGAAATAATGGTTCACTGTGGTTTTTACTGGAGATCCAGAGCTTTAGAAATGGCTTTTTAACGCTTTTCCAGCCTGATATATTTCTCTGTATTAAAATTTCTCTGTATTAAAATGTGTCCTGAGAGATCGGATGACAGGTGTACAGTGTTATAGTGTGGTGTACAGTCCTCTAGAACATTGTCAAATATCTATTGATCTCAGCAAAGTGTTGTGCTTGTTGAGACCTTTTAGCTTCTGGAACATTATTGTTTAAGTAATATTTAGATTAAATAGAACTGCCAGTAATCGAGCCTGAATGTGTCTAGTCTAACTGATTCCAGTTATCAACTGAGTTTATTTAATTGTTTGAGGAACAAAGAGGGCAGTTAGTATTTTGAATGTCCATGCTTTGTCTATGTCAATTACATTTTGCCTGAAAAAAAATAATAAATATTTTTATTTAAAATGAGGTATAAGCCCCGCCCACTCCTTATAAAACAGGTTTAACAGGACAGAACTTCCTCTTTAGTACTGATACTGAAATCTAACTGTAATGTTCACCTTCCAGTCATGGCTCTTCTGCTCTGTGGCCTCGGTGAGTGTTTCTGACCTTCTTCTCTCTGATTAAACACAGTGTAAACAGTGAAACACACTTATTTATGAGGTAGGCTGTTTCCAGTAGAAAGTTCACTGTAGAATCATTGGAGTTCAATAAGTTATTTTATGGTTAAATATAAAAATAGTGATGAATTAGGAGAGTGCAGTGTGAATACACAATGTTTTGCCACAATGCTGCATTGAGGCATGTCCATCATTTGAAACACTGGTAAATCTTCATATAAACCACTTCAAGTAGTTCAAAGCCATCAGAAATATGAGCCGTCTACTGCTTTCACAACAGTTTTACTAAATTAAAAAAATCATTTTCCACTACAGATGGAGCCATAAAACTAAAAAAGTTGAGCTCAGCTCATTCAGTTTTGATCAGATTTGCCTGAATGTAGTTTTGTTCAGCCGGTCTGTAAAGCGTCTCAGCGCCCGTCCGGGTGATCAATTTATTCATTACTGCCGAGCTCCAGTTTGTTTAATGTAAGCCCAACTGCTCCTTATAAATAAAGTTTTACAGCACAGGACTTTAGTACTGATACACTGTATAGCTGTAACAGTTCTCCTTATTCATTCATGCTGATCACAGCGCCTCATGAGTTCCAGTGAACAAAATGAATGAATTGGTCATTTTACTGCTGTAACCACATGAATAATGAAAACTCGAACACCTGTAGTTTTGATTCATGAACACATCAGTTGTTCCTACAGTCCTGTGAGACGTGAACAAGAGACTCACCAATCACAGTTAATGTAAACTTCTAGCAAACTAAAGAGGCCTAAAAACGAAATGTAAATATTCAGACATTACTGTTTTTTAATCTCTATCCCTTCAACACGGTCTGTATGTTTCATATTTAGTCCACAGACTTTTTTTCTACGATCTGGCATGATTATTCTTAATTCTTACATTGCTGTATGTGTGTTATTTACCAGGTTTTGTATTCTGTTCTGGATGTTAAAAGTCTATAGTGGTAGTCTGCAGTGAAAAGTCAGTTGTTCATTCAGCACTCAGTAAAACGGTTATTGTGGAAAAACCCTGCTGTTCTAACAAATAACACAGAAAGAACATCAACCTATCAGACTGTGTGATCAGAACTAACGGCTGTATATATTGTTTTGTGTGTGTGTGTT